>CAJDSM010109333.1:0-11995 GCA_903981925.1 Ostrea lurida
GGAAAATAACTTTAAAAAAATCTTCTTATAAACAGTATATATACAGAATGTCAAATCGTTATAAAGTGTAGATTCAAGTTTGTTAAAATGATGGTTCCCAGGGTTAGGATGGGGCCACAATATGGGGCCAAAATTTGAGATAGGTTTACATTGGAAATTTAGAAAAAAAATATCTTTTCAAGAGTTGAGTTTGTCAAATAAACATGGAAACATCATTACATAGGCTAAACTCAAGTTTGTTCAAATGCATATGGTGACCCCCGGGTTCAGAATGGGGCCACGATAGGCGACCAAAATTGAACATAGATTTATATAGTGAACAATACATTTGATCAAATTATCATGGAAGCATCTATATATAAGTGAAAATTCAAATTTGTTCATATGATATTTTAAGAAAACACAAGCATTCTGAGAGTAACAAAAAAGAGGCAGATATCACTTTCCATGTGCTGTTCAAGGACTACCACGCACATTCTGAAGCATGAATTAGAGCAGCTTGAATCCCTACATAGCAAGTGATACATTGGACCAGGCGTTTTCGAATTCGCGGAACGCAAATGAGAGATAAAACTGCAGAGCATTAAACTATAAAAATAGCTACCGCGTCTTAGAACGGGAAATACACAGTGTCTAAAGTTCTATAGCATGGTAGAAACGCGTGATGATTATTCTCACAATCAGGATAAGCATTATCACGGGATGCTGAAAATTCACTTTTACCTATAAAAGGCGACTGATGAAATTATCAATCCCACACTACGGTCACTGACTATTCATCAGAAAAATAACAATAAAAAATCCTCTGAATGCGAGATTTTATGATATTTGGCAACAGAAAACTGAACATGCAGACTTTTAAATATACATTGTCAGTACTAGTACTAACTGAGAGTCACAACAATATTCAATATGGTGAATCCATTAATTACCTTAGGTACTATATGATGACGCGCGGATTTGCAGTCCAGAGGTACTCATATTTAGAAACGCGAATTGCTGCAACGCTGAACGATTGAACAAAACCAACTTGGAAGTTGTCGTCTGTGTACCAATGACCACTAAATATAACTTCACAACATTAACGGTAATCCGACACAGTCAGGCATGTCTTGGGTTGCCTATAGAGTCCTAAGTAAATACGCAAAGATATCAACTGTTAATGCAGTTATAGTAATGACGCAAGAGCTAACAAAGTGGCGAGCACGTGAAGTTCCTATTTGAAAAGAAGGAAGGAACGACCAGATCTAAATTCTAGCATAAAACATATATACTATTCAGGTTTCTCAAGGAACTGTCATTTATTAGTTTTCACGTAGTCACAAGAATTCTTTGTTAAAACGGATAACTATGACGAAGAAAAACTGCTCAAATAGGTTGAAGAGACTGGAGGAGTACGGTGCAAGTGTTGGTGTTGAACTGATACCATAGGAACATACTATATTCATTTTTAACAACAAAGCACCATAATATCGGAGGCTAGGCAGATTTTAGTACGTTCTTACTTCTGCTGCTAAACAGTTAGGAGCAAATTGTAGTGAACTAAGAAACGTTGTTTTTCCATTGAAATCAAACGTAATTACGGTTGGCTCAGAGCAGTTTCGGCAGAGTATATTACTTCCGGCGGGGCGACCCTCACGGACGTCACACTCGGAAAGAGTCAGGTCGTAATGCTTGATTAGTTCTGACCAATATTCGTTCGGCAAACAATATAACGAGCCCTTAATGATCCATCAGGCGAAAAATTTTAGGCTCCTTTGATTTTAATCACCATAATCGAGAACTTGGAGACACTATGATCAAGACGAATAGTCAGTCATATGCGCTTGTACTCTTGTACATGACTACAACAAACATGCACGCAGTTGGAGGAATTAATTACTGCAGAGTATTACCTTGCCTACAAAACATACTTAGCAAGTAAATCGACAAACATCTGTCTCATGCAATTTTAAAATAACTCATCAAATTAAAATCTGAGCTATCTTCCTCAAGAATTACATTTTGGAAAATCAGACTATTTTTTCAATTGAATTTTTGAATTTAATTCAAAAAATTAATAAAAGTATCAATAATGGGAGATTGCTTCATGGGGGCGAATAGCTCCCATCTGTATGGTGACTATTCAGACTACATCAGATAACACGTATACATGAAATCCTATAAACGCAATTTTCCAAGCTATAACATCGGACGAGTATCGTACCAATTTGGGCGAGTATATCGTGATGATGGTTTCTCATTACTATTCCCATGGTGAAGAAAAGAAATTTCATGAGTTTTAATATGTCGCTAACTATTATCTCCGCACAATTCTGCTCATTAAGTTGCCTTTTAGAAATATTGCACATAAGAAGGTCCTGTGAACTACAAAATGAACAAGAAATACTTTGTTCACCAGGACATCTGACAAATGGCTGTAACTAAAGGGATAGTAAGAGTTTGCAAGCAAATGAGAATCCTAGAATTATTTCAAAACGTAACATCAAACCTACCAACTACTTATCCATAATATTATTTTTGGATGTAAAAAGTGCACAATTTCACTGCAATTCACCATCAGTTTTATAGGGATTTAATCAATAGGAGGAAACCATACAACAAAACGACAATTAGTGAAGGAATCCACAAGCAATGGCGACGTATTCAAGAAATTTCCTTATACGTTATTAAAATCCAAGCTTCTAGAAATAAAGGGGGTCCTTGGAATAGTGGATATAAGAAATGTACTTATGTTTTTTCGGGTGATGGCAAGGTATCACCGGCAACTTCTGTTAAGTTCGGGGTTAAAATTCCTATTGCAATTTAGAACGCGACGAGCGCGCATTGATAGATACCTGTAGCCTTTCTAACCCGTACTTACAAAAATTCGTCGGATTGATAACCTGCAGATAATCAACCACGAAATAAATATATGGTCTTTTATTATCTTATAATTTAAAGATTTATAAATATTACAACAACAAAGCATGTCCATTAGAACCTTTAAATTTGTTGAGGCCCCCATGATACCGTTATCAATAAAATCACATCAATTAAATCACAAATTCAGAATCGTCGGCTGTCTAGTGTGACTCAACGTGCAATAAAAATTAAATGAATTACTCGAAATCACTCAACAACATACAAGTTTGGTTGAACAATTGAATATAACACTAGAACGATCAAGACCTTACCTCTGGGTTATACTTGAATGATTAAGCAAAATTGGCAAGACAAGGAGGCCGACATCGGAAGCCGATACAAATTGCTGTATAACACAACCTAGATGTGGAGGCGCTTTGTGGAAACCCTCCTTATTAGCCATCTTCTTCTAATATATTCTAGGATAGCTTTATAAGGAATAAAACATCGTTGATCTTTTGGGTCTTGAAGAAAAGACAGATTTTTAAATACTAATTATATTATCCAAATGTGAAAAACTTGATACCCATATTGTGGCCAATGCGTTATCACAACCATATAAATCCTTCACCAATGGCGGTTTCCGGGGGTCAAAATGATGTTTGTATAACAAAACTTGAAAAATATATTCCAACTATATCCTATCATGGAAGAAAGTTTTCTTCACATGTACGAGCTTAAGTGTTGTGTCTATCGTGGCGACCGACTCTCTTGGTCCAGTGTTTCTCCTTGAAAAATTGAAGGATAAGAGTTTGATATATAACAAATTGAGATGTACATCATGTCATGCGTATATACAATAAATTAGGCGGGAAAGGGGGTGTGAATGACAGTAAAATTATAGTAAACCACGTTTCCCGTAAATCCCTATCCTGTGAAGCGCTTTTAGTTATGACCGATCTAAATGGCGTGGCTTTAGAGCCGGCGGTGCATCCAAAATGATTTATGATCTAATTACTTATATGAATCGGTACTCTCTCTATCATACTCGCGAGAGAATCGTCTTTTACATAATAATATATATATTACTCTTGTTGGCGGGAGAATGAGACTTAAATTACCTGGCTATACGCGCCACTTCTTTTTGGATTACACTGATTGAGGGTACACAGCTGCGTTTGTCCTTGTGAGCGGGAGATGAAAACACAAAAACTTTAGTTTTATAACTTAGAAGGTATGGTAACGGCAATCTTTAACAATGAACTTTCACAAAGATTAGGGCTCAGTTTATGCGTTCATTCGGGTGTAAAGATTGAATATTTTCTCTTCTGTTATAGATCAATCATCTGAAACAAGCTAATTGTAGCAATTTAAGCTTCTCCCCATGTTGGCGCTCATCGCTGATATGTCCGTACTCCTCTCAACATGTCGCTGGTGTGGCTCCGCGAATTAGATTTTGGATTGTAAACAAATTGACCCTGAACATTCTCTAATTGACTATTAAGTCCAGCTTCAAGTGAAAGAGCTAATATACGATCCTTTTCCATACTCTATTATTAGATCATTGAACTTGTATTATGAAACTTATCGACTGCTTGTTCTTACCTTGTGCCCACACGAAGTATCTTGAGTGTAAAAATAATATACACAATTGGAGACTTGAATTGCCTTTAAAACGATTTTTTTTCTAAAGTATTTGCTCTATCCCTCTTAGGAAGTAGTAATGCGAAAAAACTATGTGCTATGTAAAGTGATCTTTTTGATTTCAGCACACTCATATGATGGTGCCCACAGCCATATTCATGTTTTCATTTATCCACCTAATCTAAGTAACCCAAATCTTTATGGGACAATCTCAACAGATCCCCTGGGGGGTCATGATTTTTGGGAACAAAAGACTTGAGCAAGATTTACCAGATTCTATGTACTCTAGCAGGCACAGCTGTCACACATCATACATAAAGTCTCTCAGCTTTCGAGATGGTTCTTGAGAAGAGATTTATACAAGATTATTCCCTTTATAATGAATGGCATATGTAAACACTTTGATTCCCTATCTCGGGGCTGGCCGATGACTCTCGGGTGGGATACCGAACACCCGAAGGGACGTCACAATTGGCATACTGGGAACAAAACTTCAATGCGGTAGCATCGTAGTCCTACTATCTAGATGGTTAAGCGTGTGCTTGTCAATTAACTCACCATTGAGTAAAAATTGTCATCGGCGTGTATGGGGATACGTGCGGCGCTACGTGAGTTGTCTGTGTAGGTAAAGGAAGATTGTTGGAGCAGGGACTGACAGCACGCAACGCAGGCCACCCGGCTATCTCTATGAATCTAATTTAGCATCGCTACTTACGGTCTCGGGGAGGATGGAATGTTCTACTAGCAGCCTTTTGAGACTATGGGAGCCTGGTCCCTGCTCATATTGAACACCTGATAGAGCCACCTTTAACCGAAGCATAAGATGTACTTTTGTAAAAGTAGTGTATCCGTTTTTAAGTTGCCTGGTTTCGAAAAATTCGGAGACCAGGCCCTCGAGCAGAGGTTCGATGACATTGGGAGGTATGACAGAAGGTAGAAAAGTTAACAAGTTACACTGGATAGCAAGACGGACAAGACAGAAAGAGCGGACACGACACATATTGCCAGTACGGACCGGGACAGACTCAGACGGCCACCGAAGCGGATCGGCACTCTGGACGAGTATCCGAGCGAGACAAAAAGGCGCGGGATCAGAACTAGCTCATGCGCTTGAACTCTCGGGGTGTCAGGCTGTAAGTCTGAAATAACAAGGTGGGGATATAGGATCGCCCCTTTGTTATATTTTGTCACAAAAGAAATAGCCAAATCCTGGATTGCGTAAATAACAGTAAGCAAAAGCTTGATGAAATTATTTGTGCAAACATCCCATGCGATAAGCAGAACAAAGAAAAGATACTTTATTTGTTCAGTACACTATCGTGGCATATAAAACGCAAGCACCAATAACTCTAGGAGGATGACTGTTGCTCTCATATCTATCGCCTCGAATATTGGTGTGGAAATAATAAAACAGCATCAATAATGTGATAGGGACTGAGACAAAGTTATGAGACTCGTCGTTGACTGCAGACGTCGTATTTGGTCTTTATGCGCAGAAAAAGGATTTTATAGCACAATACCGAACAGTAGTTGACATCAGAATCCAATTCCACAGTGTCGTCCTTTGTACCAAAATACCTTTCAGATCGAATCGAGTTGATCCACCTGTCCGAGCCGAATATCACTTGACTTAGCGGGTATGAATTCACTAGTTGAGATTGTGCACCGCGCTTAATCAGTGGCTTGATCGGGTCATGTCGAACTCTTTAGTTGTCTCTCTGTCTCACCTGTCCTACTTAGAGCTCTTTGGATGTTACTCTCTTAGGCGGTACGGTCTTATGAATACCATCTGTTGCCATCCGCATCGCTTGGATGTCATAAAACCTTTCGGTAATCTCTATATAAAAACGTTAGATACTTCTAATTTAAATGACGACATGTCGGAGTTCAGTGGCTCAACTGAGTGGGTTATAGCGTTACATCCATTATCTAAGTTAAATTATATTCATTAACAATGTAACAATATTTTTTTCTCTGCTAACGTTTTGGCGTTCCATACATTTTGATTAATTTAATGGGTGCGCACGATAGGTACTCGATCACATGTATTGAGATGAAATATTTGTCTCAATTACTTCTGATTCGAGTGACTGAGGTGTCTTATTATAATTAAGGGTTGTTTTTCGCTAGTGCTTATCGTCACTAGTGCAAGTTGGGCGGATTCCTAGCGCCAATTTCGCGTCGTGGAGAAGGTCTGGAGGGTGCGCGCGGATCCCGTTGAAAGAAGTGGACTATTAATCTTTAAAGTCTGTGGAAGGGACCAAAGAGAATCGCAACAGTGGGGGCTCATTTGGGTCGAAGCCCCCGGAAGCTCTCGGGGTTTTAAAGAGCTCTAAAAGTCTACTTTTGCCGACAACTAATGGAACATAGTACTACGATTTGTTAATTTAGCTATAGTTTATTAGACAATTGGAGATAAATTTAATTTTGGTCACCAAAAAGGGGGGGGCGCGGGGGGGGGGGCGGGCCCCCTGGGCCCCTCCCTCTAATACCGCCACTCAGACTAGCTCGTCCAATACTCAGAACATTCTGTTCGTAAGCTTTTCTCTTGTAACAAGACGCACGGCGCTGGTCAGTGATTACGTACTTTGTAAAACTCTAGGGTAATTGAAAGGGCTAATGACTACACTTTTATTCACCGGCCGGCGTACGCATATTTGGCATCGACAAACGCATTGTAATACATTCTGTTTTTAGGAAGTACTGTGACTATTTGGTTTTGCGGCCTGTACAGTTAAATGGGTTTATGAGAAAACTCACACAAAGTGATTAAGCATTGGTGGAATATACGTTATAGCGTCATTCACGTAAATAAAGGCACACCCTTCGAGCCAGTTTCGCCGTCTGGTAACGTCTGCCGAGAAGCTGGAATGGAACGGTCGAATGTTATTAGGAAGGCGCGGGTTATTGTTGGAAGAGAAAAGATATAGAACCGGAATAGCATCTATTAACGCTTTTTTATTTGAGATACCTTTTTAATCAAGGCATGTTGCCGATAAAATTATAATTTGTTCTATTGACTTATCCAATTGATATATTATTACTAATAGGACGTTTATTGGCACCTATCAATTAACTGATACAGTTCAACCAAAATTGCAACTAGTCGTGAAATGAGAATATAAGAGGTTACTCTGTGTACACGGAGGCAAAACCAGTAAATTGACGGTTAGGTGCCTTTTGAAGGTTATATGTAATTACGATTGAGCTGACTGTGAAAGATTTAAACGTTAACAAATTCAGGTGGCTTTCGCTTGAGACCTATATCTGAGACGATAAGATATCAAAACGAATTTTTGAGAGAGATTTTGACAAAATAGGATCTTGCCTACATGTCCTTTTGGATTGATTTGTAGAAGGCAGCGACGGTCCCCGAAACTCACCCAACGTTCGGAGGATGATCTACTACGCCCTACGAGAAAGGACTGAACCATTTGAACCCTGGAGTACCAAGGAAGAGGGGGAGAAAGGGAAGATGCTAGGCATCTGATCACAACAGTGGTTGTTTCGGAGCAAGAGTTGGCGCCAAAGAGTATAGGTGTCGTAAACATAAAGTTTAGGATCTACAGCGGTTGTCGCAATACTCTTGTCAAATGCCGAATAACAAGGAAAAGATCCTCCGCACTCAAATAATGAATCACTCCTATATGCACAGTGTTTCACACCGGGGCAGTCGTCTAAAATGTCAGGGTCATGGTTTGTTGTTAAAATGCGCATATAGATTGCGCAAGGATATCTCAAGGCTTATTTATTTAAATGACGTAAAAAGCAAGGTAATTTTACAAATACAGTACGGTACACGATGGGAAATTATTCCTTGATGCACCAGAGAATATGCCGCAGTGTGCTCGACAAATCTATGTTCTCACACGTGGGAATTGCTTTATTGAAACGGCGATCAAATGTGTGTCGGAATAACGCACCCTGAACTCTTAACTGAAAGTAAGAAACTCTCTAAAGTTATCAATGTACGCTGCCAAACAGACTTGGGGCCTAATATTACCTATTTCGAGAAGGATTCCAGGCTAGCCTGATGGAGATAATCCCTTGATTTTATGAATCACGGGGGTATTAGGTGTTAAATCATCGGGTAACAGCGACGCGCGCAGCCGCTAAGCTCTTGCTTCAATGTACATCACATTATAACTCGCTGATAGGTTTTCAGAAGCGGTTTAGGCTTAGACATAGTTACACCCTTAGCAAACTGCCGAGCTTGTAGAGACCCTCGGGATCTAACCACGGTCGCGCACCCCACGTCAGATGGCTCTTCTGAGCCCAGGGGTCCATAAGACTATAATATTACGTTTGTATCCACATTTTTTTCAATAGCACCCAGATCTCACTTGATATTAATGATCTCAATTCTAGCATAATTGCGATGCATTATACTTAACAAACTGAGCTAATAACCAGTTTTAACGCTGTAACTTTCTGCACAGCAATGAAATAAAGAAATCTACACGAAGTTAATCGCAAATATTATATTAACGATGGAGATCTAAAAAACCTCCGCTAATTCCCTCTTCTATATTTGTTGCAGTATTCCTGGTGCTTCGTTCCGGACTCTGACACCACGTACAATGTGTCGAGTATTTTTGACTCTCTTCTAGAACCATCTGGGAGAAAGAAACACTCACATGATCAATTATTTAACTATCACCGCCAATTCACCATATATCAGATAGAAATATTTAACTTGATTGATCAGAGAATATTTTCATATAGTTCACATCCAAATCACGTTTACAAAGAGTATTGTAAGTTATATAATTGTCAATTTACTACTTCAAATCAATCCAGTTAACTCAAGGTGCTAAATATTGCCAGTTTTATTTAAACTTATCGAGTAACTATTATAGCGGGCTACACCTACGCTAGGAAGCGAATTCCAATCCGAACGTAAGTCCCTTAGGAAATCAAACGCAAAACTTTCTCAATAAGATTTTCGTTGCCTATTCAGGGTTGAATCCAATTGATATCATAATAAGGTACATCGAACAGCTGGTTCATCCGCACACTCAACTTTCCTGTCTTCATTTAAATGGTTTACGGAATAGAAAGAAAATACAGTCGGTATCTTTTCTCACTGTTTGTTGCAGATTATTATTTGATATTTAGGATTTTCCATTGCTAACCTACAATCACACTCAAACACCTTATCAGGTCTGTGAAATATCGTCCATAGTCTGCTGGGCCTGTAGGAGTAAGTTTAGGTAAGCTCAATAATATTATGCTGGTTCATGTTTAATCTAAAAATATCATGTTTCTTAGCACTCCATTAGAAGTCCTCGGAAGTCAAAAATCCATGAAATTGAGTTCACTTCTGTGTAACTTTTATGGCCACATATCTATTATTTGCTTGTAACATGTACCATTTTTTTCCTACTTACCTAAGTTGCTTTTAGGATTTATTTTATCCTAGACCGAAAGAGGGGCTAGGTCTGCCGATTGTGAAGAGAAGCAGGTGATGACGCACTCTACATCATGGAGCCCAAACTATAACAAGGACCGGGACTAGCAAAACGGTTAGAGAATAAGTTGTTGTAAAGTTTAAACACACACTGTTTCTTTTAAAACAATTCTCGGGCATCTACATTTACTGATATTGTTTTGATGGTCAAGCTAAAACATTTAGGGGACGTTCACCTCCTTCTAAAAAATTTTCGTAAAACCTTTATCGTTGGAGAGCTTTGTCTGTTTTTGTCTGTACTTGATGTCTATTTCAAGTGTACTACATATTAACTCTACAATGCACACTAGAATTTCAACATATTATTGATTATCATTGAACAATTTGATCAGAAGATCCTATTCAAGTGTTCACAGGAGAACTTTTAATTTTATCACCTTCATTTTACACTACAGATATCCGTGGTACTGATTCCGAGATTTAACACGACTACGCTTAACCTTGTTTCGACACTCTCAATGGAGGCATGATGCTGGGAGTACTAGACAGGCGGAATCGAAAAGTCACTGATGATCGACAAATAGTTCCTTGACTAACCGTTTGAAAAACTTTCAGTCAACTGGTTATTGCAACACAGGATGTTTTTTTGAAGCAAGTGTAGGTAAACAAAAGAATAAATCCGAAGAACAATTTTGGTTATAGATGGCAGGTGCTAAACAACAGACACACTGAAGTAAAAGAAAACAACTTCGTAATACATTAGTTGACTACGAATCTACGTAACACTGATATCCGGAAATACCAATGGTTTATGTCGAACTGATTTGAGGTCCCAACACCTATTTCCTTAGTATTTTTAACCATCGATATCTCTAATTCAGAGTATATTCTTCGGAACATATTTTTCTTTTATGTTCCCTATCAACGTTAGGAGAGATATCCGAGTTCGATTGTAGGGCTAATATATTTCCTTACATACAGGGACTCTGACTCTTTTCCCATATGAGTAGACATCATTGCCGTACTAGAAAAGCATGCGATCATTTACTTGGCGAGAAAAATAAGGACAAGTGATATCCGCAATGGAACCGTAACTAAACTCCTGGCGGTAAGACAATAATTGATTGATTTCCAACTTACCTATAAGATATCGAATCATACTAAAGACAAAAGGAAACACTGTCTCTGATTCCCAAACTATCCCCTGGTTTATATGGGTTACTTGCAACGCAGTCTGGTCTATTTAAAGAGCGTACCAACCAAAGTTACGCGTAAAAAATACGATGTCATAAATATAATAGGTATTTACTTCCGGGTATTACGCTAAATCCTCTTTCAGTGATCGACAAATTTACATATCCTTCAGGGCCGACTCTCTTCTTGTTGACAGTGTGTCTATGATTCCACGCAGAAATCTACTGTGACCGTATGTAAGTTATGAATGTAAGCATATCGGAATTGAACTTTATGGAATAATGGTTTGAATGACGAGGTCTGTCTTGTGCTTGAAATTGGTTTTTATGTCAATCAACCTATAACAACGTCAAGATTACGAAGAAACTCAAAATAATTTGAGACGATCATCAAGATCTTTCAAATGCTATTAATGATTTACGAGCTACAATATGAAGCAGCGTTGTGGGTAGAGGCAAGGACTTGCCATTCTTAAGATGAGAAATGTCTTCAACATAATTATGTCTTAGAAATTGGTGGATAACTACATTCACTAATTTATTACTTTTGGGGGGTTTGTCTTCCTATCTATCTACTTTTAAGGAACCCTCGTATTTTTTGGTCTCTAATTTCAATAATGATTGATACATCATGACCGTGGAGGATTTTCAACAACTGATTGAATGTGCCATGTCCATTTTATCTTACTATCCTTCGAATGGCGGTGGATAGTTGTGAAGTGTTTGCGCTATCCTTGACTAGCGTAATGGGTAAAAAAGTGGACATGAGTTGCATCATATTTTAATTGGACACTCCCCGAATATCCATTTTAACCATAAGAATATGATATAGACCTACATAATGAAATTAGATATATTGTGCGGTTCCAATGATTTGTGGTAACGGTAAGGGGACTTGTACTTC
>CAJDSM010109350.1:0-18764 GCA_903981925.1 Ostrea lurida
CACAACTCACCAACCATCTTCCACTCTCAGCTCAATATGAGATAACTGTTTTTACACAGTCACAGGCGTCTAAGCAACCATATCTCCCTCTAGCTCATAGATACCTGTTGTCTCACACCCACAGCTCACCCAACACCATTCTCCACCTCATAGATACTGTCACAGTCCACAAGCTCATCCATCAACACATTCATCACTACTCTATCTCAATAGATACTGTTCATAGAGTCACAAGTCTCAGCCAACCTATTCTCCACTCTAGCTCAAGATTACCTGCTTCACAGCACCATCTCAGCCCAACCATTCTCCACTCTCATAGATACTGTTCTATAGTCCACAGTGTCGCAAAAGCCAAAACTATTTCTCTAACCCCTCATTATTGAACTGTTTGCGACTATTCATCAGGCGACGTCGAGCCCCACCGAGTTCTCCACTGTCTATAGATATGCATACCTGTTTCCGACAGGCGTCACAAAGGCTACTAGCCAAGTAACATTTCACTCCACTCTCATCAGATTAATCTCGTTCATAGTCAACAGGCTCAGCCAAACTATTCTTCCACTCTCATAGAACTGTTACAAGTCCCACACAAGCTCAGCCAACCATTCTCGCCTCTAACTCTCTAATTACTGTTCATAGTCCAGCAAGGCTCTAGCCACCATTCCCTCCATTCTCATAGTGTTACGTGTTTATCACAGTCGACAAAGCCCAACACATTCCTACCACTCTAAAGCTACTATAATACTAGTTCACAGTCATCAAGCTACTATCCCAATAAACTCAATTCCCACATCAATCAAAATAAGAAACTTGGATTTCAATAGTGCACAGCTCCAACGCCACCCATTTCTCCAGACTCATCATAGATGACTGTTTCTCCATCACAAAGCTTCATCCCAACCTATTGTTCGTTCCATCTATTCATAGTTATATCGTTCATTGTACATATGTCTTCTATGCCTACCACATTCTCACACGTCTCATAATTCTGTCACAGTCAGCCAAGCACCGAGACCCAACCATTCTCCACTCTCATAGATACGTCACAGTCACAAGCTCAGCCAATCCATTCTCCACTCTAGCTCATAGATAACTGTTCCAGGCACCAGGCCTTCTAGCCAATCCATTTCTCCTCTAGCTCAAAGAACTATCCGTATAGCACGTGATACTGTCAAATCTGCTCGCCCACCTTGATCCTCCACTCACTCATAGATACTGTACCTAGTCACTAAAGCATCCAGCCACATAACCACATCTCGACATTACACTCTAATAGATACTGTTACATCACGTCACACAGGCTCAGCCGAAGACATACTGTTCCCCTTACCTCTCATATGATACTGGTATTTCACTATGTCCAAAAGCTCAGCTCCAAATTCTTCACCCACTCATCATTAAGAATATCGCAGAGTTCACAGTACACTAGGCCAAAGCCAACCAGTTCCATACCACTCTAAAGCTCATAGATAACGTGGTTTCATAGGCATAAGCCATACCATTATTCTTCCACTCTTCACTATAGAATACTGTTTACTAGTCACAAAGACTCAGCCAACCATTGACCACTCCTAGCTCATTAAGTATCGTATCTCGAGGCTCAGCCTCCAAACATCTTCCTATTTCATATGATACAGGTTCACCAGCTCAGCCAACCATTCTCAACTCTCATAGATTACTGGTTGAACCCAGTTCACAAGGCCTCACCAAACATTCCTCCACTCTCATTAGATACTGTCATAAGTCACAAGCCTCAGCCCAAACCAGTCTTCGCCTCAGCTCATAGATCACTGTATGTCATTAGTCACAGAGCTCAGCCAAACATTCTCTCACTCTCCTTCTATGAGATTATCTGAGTTCCAAGCTCCACATACAGCTCATGCCCAAACCATTTCATCCGACTCTAGCGGCGAGAGATACTGGTTCCATCAAGTCACAAGGCTCACCCTAATCCATATCTGGCACCCTACACAGCTCATATGATATGCTAGGTCTGGCAACAGTCAATAGACTCAGCCTAAACCAATTTTCCCACTCTGCATAGATACCTGTTTCACAATTAGGACACAGCTGATCAGCCGCACCATTTTTCCTCTACTTATAGATAAGAGTTTCATCAGTTCTCACGAGGCTCAAGCCAACCATTCTTCACCACTACAAGCTCATAGAAACTGCCACACGTCAAAGGCTCAGTCACAAGCCATTCTCCACTCTAACTATAACTACTAGGTACACTAAGCTCAGTCCAACAGAGACCATTCACTCACCCACTGTCATACGATAAGTGGTTTCACACAGTCATCAAAGCATCAGCCAACGCTTATGTCAACGCGCACGTTCGTCATTGAGGATACCGTCACACCGAAGGGTTCTACCTAGGCTCCAGGCCAATATTCTTTCGCACTCTAGCTCTATTAAGTACTGGGGTCTATCAGGCTTACAGTGCCACGATTCTCCCTCCTCCATATGATACTGTTCACAGTATCAACAAGCTTCGGTCCCATCAACCATTAATGTCTAACTCTCATAGGAACTGTGTCATTAATGTCACAGGAGCTCTCAACCAACACATTACCAACAATTTCCACTTCACTCATTAACAAGAATAGCAAAAAGATGGTGAAAAATTAAACCTTATTACCTTTTGAGACACGGGGAACAGAATGATAGGAGTGACGAGGAGGTATCGAGATAAATCCCTTTTTTTTCATATTGCATGTAAACAGAATAGACATGGGTAGAGTATGTCACTGTTCCTAATGGACTTGCGAACAATATATATTTCCTAGTATAGTTTTTCTATGTGCACCACAAAATTCTTAGAATGCCAACATATAACGGCAAAAGGATACAACAAACAGTATGCTGTTCTGGCATGCACAAGTTATGCCAAGTCAAGAAGGTGACTTTGAAGACATAGAAGTAACGCCAGAAATCCATTTCACCACCGAACTTTTTAAATGAAATGAAATGTAGCCCGATCAATTAATTTCCTCTTTTATTTCCTAATCTCTTTCTCTTAGCAGAGAAGTGCAAAATCTGCTGTGTTTTATATATAGAACTATAGCTTCGGAGAACGCTCAAGTGAGCTAGAGCAAAGTAATCGCATAGATAGTTTATGGTTACAACTGATTGACGAGGGTGAAATTGGTATGTATCTAGTTAATATTGATAAAATTTCGATTAAATTGGATAGTGTCTAGTGCTTTCTTATGGCTATGAACATCAAAAAATGAAAATCTTAAATTGTTTTTCGAGGGATGAGGCAAAGTGTCTTCAACACGCGAAAAATTCTTAGAGTGAGCGCGTACATAGTAACTCAAAAGCAGCATTGATGAAAAGGTGTGTTACCACGGAACGAGATAACTTAGTCATGCCAATGCTTAAATTTCTATAAGTATACAACAAGCACAAAACAAGTCCATTAACTTACTCGTGTTAGGTACGTGTGATCGAGAAAAATTCACCTCATTCTTAAAGGTTTTACACGCATATCGAACAGAATCGCGTCTAGGTTGATCACGTGAATATAAAAAGAATTAAAATTTACTTATTATTGGTCCTGCTATATAATTTTATTTATAATCCATATCAAAGTATCTTAAGTGCATTGTCATCTGAATGGTAGTTTGCCATTCTTAACTGAAATATTAGATTGGATATGTCACAATACAAAAAAGTGCATTATTCGTAACAGTGAGTCGTAGAATAATATTAATTCCAATAGCGCGACATGAAATGAGAGAAGTTAGTAAATTAATTTTTGGATATTTTGTGTCTCTTGCCAGCAGATTATAATGTTTTTACCGATCTCTTCGACAAATTCTAACTAATTTGCTTGTTATTCAAGCAAAACTCTTTGTATAGATTGAAATATTGTGTCAGATGTTTAGAAAATTACTAATTGCGATAGTAATGGATAATATTAATCTACATTTAGATAATTAATGATTTCTCAGCAGTATCTAAGAAAATTACAATAATGTCGTTATAGTCAGCGTAGTGTTGATTAGATTCACTCGGAATCTCTTTTACACACTCTATGTCCAAAAAAATAGAACGAGCGCTACAAGTGTAGATCTACCAATTCACCACGATTTATTTGACTTATAACGTCACAAGTGATGTTTACCATTCATTGATAATTGACCCCCCCGCCACGAAGGTTGTGGGGGGCTAACACTGGGAGTTGGGTTGTCCCGTGACGTACCGTCTGGAAAGATTAGCAAGGTGTCAATCGCGCGGTCTTAAAACGAATGTTAAATACCTTATCAACTTAGAAGAAGGATAAAACCATATTTGCCCACACATATGGACCCACCGCATTGGACGAAATGTTTCACACTTTCGAATATCGGAATCAAGAGAAGGAACAAAGGCCCACAATGACAACTCGACATTGGAGAGTTAGCAATAAATGAGTATTCCGAGGTGCTCAGAGGATGTTGTCACTACGTCGTATCACGCACAAAGGAGAGTCATACCATTATCATTCAACTTAGCTGAAAATAGACATTCTATGATTTGGGTAAGGAATAGTATTGTGCTTCCCTATTGTGAGAGTCATAGCACAGGTCAAGAAGTCTCTTGAGTTCGAGCCGGAGGATAGGAAAGATTGACAAATTATAGTTGTGTCGTCAGGCATCTAGAGAGTGTTGATCAGCTTTTTCTCGCTACCTGAGACGTCCACCATGATCATAAAACATTACATGGTATTTATTGAGTTGGAATGATATGATTGATGGTTTCTTGGACAAGTTGGGGAATCGAAAAAGGTCTAAAGGCTCAAGCAACACTCTTCTCGGACCAAAACTAGAACGTAAGACAAAACAGGCATAAAAAATGGTGTTTCAAGGAAAAGGCTACGCTAAAGATACTATCTTTCTTCCACCTGATTCCCACCATCATGATCACGCAATATATGACTAACACCATAGGGAAACTGTAAAGACGAGTACCTATAAAACTTGAGGGGCCAAAGGTCTTCTCTAGGACACTGACACTCGCGAAGTACAAGCAATATGACATACCAACTAGATTGCATGCCTTAAAGGATTATCTTATGCCGTCTATGAGTCACCAATATCATACATAGGATCTACTCATGGGAGAGATTTTCGCCTATTAGAATGACAGAGGGAGTCCATAATAAAGGTTAATCGCTAATTACGCACTGGATATGGAATACCCCAAATGTGATTTATGGGCCTGTAGAAGATTACTTTCAAAACACTACGAAATCACCAAAGTCATAAGACAAAACTTCTCATGGCTGAAGTCAAAGATGTTCCCTATTAGACATTGTGGAGTCAAAAGGTCACAAGGTCAAAGCCAATCATGGACATCAAAAGGTAGCACTATCATGATTTCCATTTCATCCTATTTCTTGAATCACTGCACATACCCTATCAGGGAGATGGGGGTAAAAGGGGGGTGTTACCTCCTTTATGACTAGAGCATGCTCAACAGTACCACTTCTGCTGATCTCATATATACTTGGGCCAGCTGATTTACCTTTCTGTTTTTGAGGAATTTGTGATATAATGATATCAGTTCTTCTGTCTCCTCTGAGACATGTAAAACGTAGCAATGATATTATAGCAAGTTGCTCTCTGACATTTTCTTCTTTTTGTTTTCTGATGTATTCGATGATGTAAATTCCAGAATTAAAAACCAAATTTTCATAGGGGGCTACACCATTTTCAGCACGAGATGTAGGCTTTTGCAAGCTCTATTTTTGTACACGAGAGTAATGTCTCAAAGCTCATTCGAACATTCAAGATTTGAAGCCTCGAGCTCAATTTGAAGCTGTGTAAGCCCCCTTTGGGGTGAAACCCCTCCGTTTGATCAGTTGATGTCCTGGATTCTGTCTCTTGTTTGTCGAAAGATCCATATTTTTTGACATCTCAAGCATCATGGGGAGTGCAGAGGTCAGTACTAACAATTATTCACTTCAGCGTTTCTTTATTTGTTAGAACGCTGAGTCTGATTAGGGGACTTAAATCGTGTGATTTCTCCACTATATGATAGAGGACAGAGGTCATGTATCACTTTCAGATAAGTGTTATGAGTAAATGTCAGGTTGTTGTGCATTTAAAAACCCGTATCTATGACCACTATAACTATCGGCACGCCAATAATATTCTTTATCGCAATAGACTTTCCTTGTAAGCCTGGAAATGATCAGATAAGAGATTTGTTGTACGCTAGCCATCAATATCACACATAATCTATGGTTCGGGAATGGGGGAGACAAGACAATTTAGAATAGTTACTTCTCTGTTTTCAAAAGGACTATAATACATACCGAGGACATTTTTATTTCAATTTCTTCATTAACTGTGGAGTAATTTTAGGGGACAAAGAGTCGACTTCAAATCTTAGATCTGCAAATGTTTAATGATTCACAATGCTTGCTAAGTTTCAATGGTCAAGAAATAATTTGAACATTTCAAATTGTTGAAACTTCCAAAGTGAGACCACATAGCACTTACAATGCACTCTTGTTATGAAACATGGCACCGAATAGCTCTCATGGTTTATGCTTTATATATTATTGAATATGCCGATAATACGGTTCCATCTTAACACCAGATTTCAACATTAGAAGTTCATCTAGATATCGCTATTCTGAGATTAAATCAGTGCTAGCGATGGTTTCTCACATTCTCATATCTTAGATTTTAAACATCGTACTTTTCTACCGAAAGCAGATCTTCGTTGCAAATCATAAACTATAGCGCTAGAAGTTCGTTTAACCCCAAAAGCAAAGATGTTCTGTGAGTAGCATGTATCTTAATGTGTAACTCGAAGCAACACTGAGATCCTCAGAAATTTTGAACGTGATCTCACCGTAGACATAAATTAAGCTTGTAATGAAAGTGTACAGTGTAGTAGAACACTACATTATTGTTTCAATTCTGGGCAATTCCTCCATTTCTTCTCTCTACCATCTCTCTACCATCGTTGGTGATTCTTAAAAAAGAATTAAATCTAATGTTAGTTTTTGAATCATTTGGATGCAACACGTTTCCGTCTGTTGACTGAAACTATACTAAAGCAATTTTCACCAATATCATACACACCGTATAACATCTTTGAGGATAAGTTACAAACATTGGAAATTAAATGGCGGCTAAAACAAGAGACCCGTGGGCCACACCGCTCACCTGAGTTACCTTTGCTCTGCAATTGTTAAGCTACTGTGGTTTTAACAGATTATGAAACATTCCAATGAAAAATACCGACCTCACATTGTGGCATAATCATAGCCCCATAGGGTTACAACATAACATGACACTAGGTCACAATGTAAAACATCATGGCATGAAATATAAATAATTAAAACAAATTTCTATATCTTGATTTTGTAATGATGAAATCAATTAGACAGTATCGGTATGTCATGATTATGGTCAAATTAAGTCACCTGAGTAAGGTCGAGGTCACTGGTTGAAAAAAAAAAAAAAACATTGGGACTTAATTTTTTTTATTTATTTGTTTAGTTAACTAAGGGATCGAATAAAGGCATGTAATATGAATTAGTTGTTCATTGCTAGAGGATGCAACACGACACTGCAACAAAGTCAAGGAAGTTCAAAGAAGCGAGAAAAACCTGGAATATTTGTTCGGGTACGTTATAATTGAATTCATGGAGAAAAGAAATTAAATGCACTATGAAATTATGATCGTCAATAAATAACATAAAAAGTCAACATTCGTTCTCAGACTCATTGCACTATATCAATATTTTCTTCGTGTGTTACTGTGGTAACTGTTATCATCGATCATTTAAATGCACAGCAGACATCGATAGGTCGTATGGCTTCGATAAAAGTGAGTTTAAATGTCCACGCTATACAAAGGCAAAGATAACGAACAGAATCGTAAGTCCCAAATATAATACAAAAACAAAAGTTGGGTAAACACGGACCCCTGGACACACCAGTGCCTTTGAGGAGTAAGCATCCCCTATTAACCGGTTACACCTCNGTCACACCTCCGTGAGCCCATTGTCTTGATCGGGTTACAAACGGAGCAATCCCTACTCAAATCAGTGTATGACAAACGGTTTAACAATGGCTATGAAACACACCAGGCAGTATTGGTCAATAAGAACAAAAGGGAAACCTGTTTCATTGAAATGTATAAGAATTTAAGCCTCGTTTAGATAATCAAGCCAAGTGACACGCTGTCATTGGAATGTGACTAATAGGTGATGTGTATACATGGTGACCTATCTTGTCCACACATCTCGATGGATTACGAGTTCATATTAGTTAGCGTGTACATTGCTAGTATAGTACATTTGGGAGACAGAGTATGACGTATCATTTATTGTAATGAACCTGGTAATGATTGGACTACTGGACCCCACTCTTCTGTCGGCTGCTACTCGTAGTCCATCGGGATTCTTCACCTTGCCGTCTTCGGAAAATTTCCACTTTTCCTCGTATTCTTCTCTTATTAACCTATGAAAATAAATCTAAGGTTATTGCGAGTAAACCTATTAATATCATAGTAATAGTTCACACTCCATTATCTCGTAGCTACGTTTTTTTTTAAATCATCGTAATTAATGGAAAAGACCTCGTCATTACGAAATAATTATCTAGAAATTCGAGATGGTTTCTCGGAATTACTTAAAAATTTTATGTTATTTCGAGAAAAATACCGTAAGTACAATGTAAATAAAAAAAATTCCAATAGTTTCAGTCTGTTACAATGTGTAAGATGGAAAGTTCTTATAAAAAAAAAGGTTAAAATAGGAGTTGTCCTCAGGGGCCCATATTGGTCCACTGTTCTTCATTATATTGTGTAATGATTATCCTAAATGTCTAAACACTCGAATGTTTCTGTATTATTCACAAGATGCATCACAAGAGTGTTCACATATTTATTGAACAAAGGTTGCACGATGTCTTTTAAAAATCAAAGAAATGATGGAAAGTAAATAAACTTGCGATGAACTTAAAGAAAGCACAATTTATGTTGCACAAAAACTTTCAAAATGTAGATAAATGTTTGTCAAGGTAGACGATATTGTTTTAGATACTGTTAAAAGGGCCAAACAGATAGATAAACGTCTTGCTTGGTCTGCACACATTAATTCTTTATGCAAGAATCTTTAATAGAAAATTACGCCCAATCCAATGCATATATATTTCATATACAGAAAGCTTGCACTTGCTATAAGGGTTCTGAAGAATATGACACCAGAATTTTTGACCAAATTAGTACTAGAACTACAAGAAGTAGTAATAGTGGCAATTCATATTTACCAAAGTTCCGAACTGAATATCATACACGTTCTTTTAAGGTATCATCTACAATTTATGGAATAAGTTGCCTGAGTTTGTCAAAAGCTCTGGTTCCATTGCATACCTTAAAGCAACATATTGACAGCATTGTGATTTTTCAACTCATCTCGAGTATATATTTTAGTATTATGTTAGTTACGCTATCTATTTTCTATTCTCTCATTTATCTCTCAACTAGTGATCTAATACTAATGTACTATCCTGTATAAATAAAAACGAAAAATAGGAAAGAAAAGAAAAATATTATGTACCTATAAATAATCCGGGAAGTGTTTGATGTGGTACACGGGGAAAATGTGCGATGTGAATGATTTAAAAGACAAACAAGTTAATGGTATTTCCTTCGCGTTGCCTCAGCAAATCAAAACTATGATGTTGCCCTAGCTGTTGCCTGTACAACTCCATGTCGTATTTGTCTTACTAGCAAAGAAACCACAATAGTTACCACATAACAAACCCAATTCCATATATTTCTTGCAGCTTATGTAAATATGCACAGAGTATTTTGTATGCAACGTGCACTGGGGTCATCCAAAACCTCATTTCATAATTGTTTAAACCAGAAATGGTAAAAACATTGAATATGTGATAAATAAATTATTATTAAATAAGGAATGTGTTTTTGTTCCAGTTGACATTTAGCTTGTTTTTATTTGAAAGGATCATTATTACAACTGTATATTAATTCTAAATTTGGTAATCGTAATTATACTCCACGTGCTCTTTCAAAAAATGAAATTCTTCAAAATCCTGTTTCAGTTTTATCCCCATCAATGAGTTATCGTACCTATACTGAATTCTAAATCTTTACAAAAATCCTAACAAAGATACTGGGTCCTCCAGTAAACGTTCTATAAGCTCCTATTTTAGCTCCTGATGAAAATATTGGCAGCCACCCTATTTTTTTTGCATTTTCGTGATTATCTCCCCTTTGATGGAGGCCTGGTCCTTCATTTGAACAAACTTGAATCCCCTTCACCCAAGGATGATTTGTACCAAGTATGGTTGAATTTGGCCCAGTGTTTCTTGAGAAGAAGTCGAAAATGTGAAAAGTTAACAGACAGACGGACGGACAGACGGACGACGGACAAAAGGTGATCAGAATAGCTCCCCTGAGCCTTCAGGTGAGCTAAAAACAGAATTTTGTGTCTAATGACCGCAGCATTAAAGTGAAAATTTTCGTATTGAACTTGAAACAACGAAAAGGCCAATTGAAATGATTCATTAAATATCGAACAAATCGAAATTATTTATTAAATAGGATACAATTAACTAACATGTATTTTGTAAACAAAATATTCTTTTCTTGTACACGTATACGATTTGGAAGGACAACGCAGTCGAACCTCGTTATCGGCAGTAGTGGTATATGGTGGTCGTCCCAATCTATTTAAAATCTGCTCACATGCTATCGCTGCGTATTGTAGAGGAGTGGATTCACAAGGGTAATTGTCTCCCTCCACTTTCGTGGGGAAACATTTTGTTTTTGACCTGTCCGTCATAAAGTTTGTCAGTGCAACTCCTCTAAAACTACTGATCGGATCTGATTTATGTAGCAAGGGCATCTTATGTAATTGTGCATATTACCAGGAAATTTTGATCCCCTAATTTGTGGGAGTTATGCCCCTCTGAACTTAGAAATTTGCTGTTAATCCTCATAAATATAGCGCAACTCCTTTGAAACTATACATTGACCTGATTTTTAGGACACTTGATATATTAACATATAGCAAGATTATCATTAATTTTGTAGTTGTGCATGTTACCAAGAAATTTTGATCCCTCGATTTTTATTTATTTATTTTTTGGAGTTTTGTCCCTTTGAACTTAGAATTTTGCCGTAAATCCTCATATAAATAACCTTGTCAGCGCAACTACTTTGAAACTACTGATATGATTTAAAGATGGACAATCACGGACCCCTGGACACACCAAAAGTGGGATCAGGTGCCTAAGAGGAGTAAGCATCCCCTGTCTATCTGCCACATTCGCCATGAGCTCTATACTATATCTTCCTCGGATAAACAACGATTCAGACACATGCGAATATCTTTGTTACATATTCTTTTTGACTTAAAACAGAGAAATATTTTCCTTAACTGATTTCAGATCTTCTTTCAACAATGATGTCAGATTTTGCCATAGGAAAATAATGCTGGAATGTAAATTAATCCATTTACTTCCATTATACTTTACAAAATGGAGGGCAGAATTCACATATTTAAATTATTAGACCCAGCTTTTACGGGGCGCCAAATGGGACTCTTGTGATTTTGTTTCCAAAATTCATTTTTGTGTGACAAAAATTAATTTTGTAGAACAAAAATGAATTCACGTCAAACGAAAATTGATCATGAAATCACAAAAATTAATTTTGTCGCACAAAATTATCTATTCAGCAGACAAAATTCAACTTTTGTTCTGACAAATTCACTTTTGTCGACAGAATTAACTTTTGTAACATATCTGGATTTTGTATGCAAATTAGTTGAATTTGGATTTTGTAAACTAATTGCATACCAGAATGAAAAAAATTCATAATTGAATTTTATTGGACAAAATGTTTTACTAATGATAAATTTTAAACTAAATGGGCAACGCGGAAAAGTTGCATAAAGAAATTATATTAAGGTAGAAAAAATTAAATTTTGTGGACCAAATTCATATTGTTGACAAAAATTCACTTTTGTGAAGACAAAAATGAATTTTTGTTGACAAAATTGACAAAATTCACTTTTGTGGAGACAAAATGAATTTTGTTTGACAAAATTCACTTTTGTCATGACAAAATTCACTTTTGTCATGACAGAATCACTTTTGTCTGACAAAATTCACCTTTTCATGACAAAATTCAATTTTGTGTAGCAATATTCCATCATCACCTGCATATGGTGATGTATGTCTCTCAACTTATTCGATACGCAAGAGCTGTTCTGCGTATAATCAGTTTTTTTGAATCGAGGCAAGCTACTACAGACAAGTTGTTTGTATGCGAGGGGTTCAACAGTCACGTTTAAAGGCAGCATTTCGTAATTCTATGGTACGCTTAAACAATATTAGGTTCACCAATATGAACCTCATTGGGTCGAATGCATGTTCTGATTGTTTCAGTAACCATTGTTAAGCCGTTTTTCACGCACTGATTGGACTTACGGACTGTTCCGTTTACCTGATCAAGACTATGGCTCACGCGGGTGTGAAACGGCTCAACAGGAGATTGCTTTATACTCCTCCTAGGCACCTGATCCACCCTTGGTTGTGTCAGGGGTCCGTGATTGCCCAACTCTTGTTTTGTATTCTATTTAGGGACTATGTGATCACTGTTCGGTATATCTTTGCCCTTACTTTGTTATTTAATGCAAAAGTAGATAACAAAAGTCTATTTTGTATGCAAATGAGATCGATTGATTTGCATACATAATTGACAAAATTGAATTTTTGTATAGACAAAATTGAAGGTTAATCTACAAAAATGGATTTTGTCGTGACAAAATGAATTCGTATACAAATGAATTCTGGTCAACGTGAAAGAAAATTTTGGTACAACTTATCCATACAAAAATGAAAGTCATTATGAAGCAACATACTTTTGTGTGACAAAATGAATTTGTTTATGACGGCAAATTTTCTATTTTGTGTACCCAAAATTGGTTTTGATTACAAAAAAGTATCAAATTCCCAATCGGCGCCCCGTAGCTTTGAGCATTCTTCCAATGTCATAGGGAATTTTGGGAGACAAGATTCTCAGTTGTTGAATGATGATGAAGTAGAGTTTTATTTCACTGTGTTTTCTGTGATAAACAAATGTTGACCATGCTGCATTATTGCAATTTATTGCATTGTGTTGAGCCATGTCACGGGCAACTTCCTATTAAAATTCCTAATGTGGAGAGTTATACTATAGCTAATATATTCAGGTAAGCACCATGTGTTGTGATTCTCTTTATCTTAGTGAGAGTTTGTCACTTACATGAAATATTCGCGAGTCAGCAAACAAGCCCTAATTACCTGTGTGTTATTATCATTCAGCGTGGCATTATGTCTCACGAGTCTCTGTGATCTGTTTAAAGAAGCAATAACTCCGACTCGAAACAATCCAGAATAGCATGACTTGTTCTGACCAACCGGCGCACCCGGGTAATGCGGCGAAACACTGTATTGGTCGCAGTGTGCGCACACACCACTCGGCGAGCCGATGAGCCGAAATCATTTGGTAGGGCGCACGCGTGCTCACGATGTGATCCATGGCAACGGTTGTAGCGATAGTGGTACTTTACGAAAAATATAACATGATTAGTTAAAAGATGAAGCCGTTTCTGTAGCCAAAATGTCTAGGATACGGTAGAAGATCAACATTTTCATTAAAGTATATATGCCCGGTCACAGTGATTCTTATAAGACCCGAGGTATACCCGGCTCAGTTCAGTTACGCACCGTAATGATTATCAGTATGCTAAGGTTTATCGGTGTGGGTACGATCGACCCAGGGAAGTATATTATAATATCAAACGAAAAGTACTTCCAGCCTGATAAGTATTGGGTGCGGGGGCCATGGATTTCTTAGTTTCACACACGGCTGGAAGGATTACAGATATAACGTTTGAAGGGTAAGTCATTGGACAATTACTTTACAGCTTAGTTAATGATACAATTAATTTCCCTGATATCGTATATTTACTAAAATTAACAAAATGTCCGAATTTGGAGCACCCGTATTTATTCACTGTTCCCGGGCATCTGTTTATTATATCATCAATGTTAGAAAGTCCCACATGAAGTTTAACAAACACAAGAGAGTCCCATCTTTGGGCGTATTTTTGGAGAAATATGTCAATATGCGAAAAACATAAATTTTAGAACCAGTGTCGGAACGGCGTGTATTGATCCGAGATATGAATAAAATATAAATTCTCCAAATAAAAAGCAACAAATTATTCAATTGTCGTATTAATTTCAAAAAAGAGTCTAAACTAATGAATAAATTATTAGTGCGGACCGCTAAATCCACCACTGCCGATCATTCAACAGTAGCGACGGTCGTTTGAAGTTTCAATCATTACAAGACAGACCTTCTCAAGTGAGACGTAGATATTTCCATAGCCGTAGGACTGTCTTTGAAGAGAAGGTAGGGGAGGCAATCTTCTACTTACATGCGACAATCAAAAATCTTAATGGAACAGCTAATGTGTGGTGTGGTGTGTGGGGGGCTTTAAAATAAAATAACCGAGCGACAAGAAAATTAAAGGACTGAAGGAGGGGGGCTTCTAAAATAAAATAATGTGTCATGATGTTAGAAAAAAAGTTATTGACAGGGGGAGGAGAGGGGGTGGCAAAACATTACTATTGACTTTCGCACCCCCACCCAGCCCCCCCACCACCCCCGGTCGTACACCATAGATTCCCAATACGGCCAGCATAGTTCAAGTCACATCGGCAAAGTGCAAGGACAGAACATTGCGTAGATTGCGGAGCTTTACCAAATGCCAAAGCCCGTCTTCCACAACGAGTTTGTATATTGTAGCATTTTCCGAAACTTTCCCGCGATTTTTTTGCATTGACGAAGAATATAGTTGTTTACAAAAGGAGTTGTCTGCGACTGACTCAAATTATGCATCCTGTACTCTGAGATCACGTTTTATCTATCGTCGTTTTAAGGCACGGGCCGAAAGCGGCCCTGGCCCTTAAATCCGACTGATTCAGAATCAACTGTTGACTAGCACAGATTACAACGATTGTTCAAGAAATTTGATCCATGGATCTTACCAGAATAGTACTATTGCAGGTGTGCCAGAAGGCAAACACGGGCCCCCCCGCACCCCCTTTTTGAGTGACCAAACTTAATGTTTTTTGTATTAGATATATAGCTAAATTAACCTCTAAAAGATACTTTAAAGCCTCTTAAAATCTGAGACTTCGGGGGCTTCGCCCCCCTGGCCGCCAACTTTGAGCTTAATCTCAGATCTTAAGCTTATTGGTTCCTTTTTCAACGACCGGCCCCCCCCCCTTTGCGAACAAATCCTCCGAGATCCGCAGCATAACATAGTTCTGGGTATCCCTATATATTCTTCCAAGGTATACACAAACCCACAGGTTATCTGAATTTGACAATGTCACTATATATATATATATAATATATATATATTATATATATATATATATATATATAATATATATAATATATAAAATATATATTAATTGATATTAATAATATATATTAATATATATATATATATGTTTTATAATCACAGACACAATCTTAACTGTTTCTGTTTTTAATTTATTACAACAACCTGTTTCACATATACATTGTTATTTTCTCTTAAAGACTGTGTATGTTAGTATTGTTCATTGCTGCTTTGTGTAGAAGTGGATATTTTGCAATCGTTCCTAATAGGCCACCGCTCTTGCTACCCTCAGCATCATGTGATATTATCTACAGACACAGATCTGTGTTTATAGTTTTCAATTTATTGCAAACTAGTTACATGATAGCACTGTATTTTCTAGTGTAAAGACACATTGTGGTTATATTTTTGTATCTATACTGCTTGGTGTAGAGAGTGGAATATTACAATCATTGTCCATATAGCGACGTCGTCTATCGTTTACCCTCTGCATCATGTTTTGATCAATCTTACGATCACATAATCTTATACTAAAGTTTTAACCAGATGTCATAGAAAAAAACTAGTATATATCTCTATTATCGATATATTATATGTCTGATTATTTAACATGAGTAGAGGGACTATATTGTGTCCATGTACTTAGCAGTGTCCTTCAGCATGACTTCCTATACTCAGCTTAGTTGGTGTTTATCAGACAGTCAATTTATGGGCATCAGTTAGGTTGTTGCTATACATATACTCCACTCTCGACGGTGTGTTACATCTATGTATTTATTATACTTGTGCTGTATTGTCTGTATTTGTTATTAAGTATATTAATGAGTAATTGTATGCCCATGGGCCCTATTGCTGTAAATAAATACTTACTACTTCATTTATATATTATCTATTGTGGTTAGGTATATTTGTATATTCATGGGATATAAACAAACGTGCACTGGATCTACCACTGAAAACAAGGAATTATATAATAATTACATACCAGGGTATTAACAATAGCATCCGTGCACGTCGGGGTAGAAGTAGGTGCCTCAGCAATTCCGCCTTTGGCGTGTTCTAAGAGCGACTAAATGTCGTCATTCGGATGAGACCGGGAAAAACCGAAGGTCCCGTGTTCACAGCAGGTGTGGCCACTCGAAAGCAGCCCTCCGCTGCAAAGAGCCCTGAGGTGCGAACATGAGGCCTATGAATTTTTGCGAGTCCCTTCCCGGCTTTGTGAGCGTTCCATATTGAGGTTGAAATATTCTCGAGTGGGAGCGGAAAATGTATGAAATAATCAATCAATCAATTTACAATAGCAATATGCACCTATTGACTAATTCAACTATACATTTTGTGTGAAATGTAAATTTTATACAATTTGTTATGAAAATATATTGATTGACTGGATTATTCGATTGTTATTACGTCTCACGAGTATTGGAGACGTCCACCAATGCCGAGTTGAAGCTGCAAATTTGGCCTATTCCTCGGCACTCGGAGGCCTTTGAGCAGAAGGGATCTATATCGGTGTCAGCAAGCGCTGCTGATGACACGGGCCCTCGTGGTTTTCCGGGATTCTCATACGACCCATGACACCGCCCCACTTCAGTCGGCCTCTTACGAGGGGATGCTGAACGACCTATTCTAACCCGGATCCCCACGTTCGAAAATAATGAATTGGTGATCAGTAGGGGGACCAGGATTTGTGAAGGGGGGGGGGTTCGTTGAAAGAAGCAATATAAGCTTAAGGTCTGGATGAACCAAGTGGGAGAGCCTCGGGGGGCGAAGCCCCCGGAAAGCTCCGGGTCTTTACAGCTTTTAAGTGATGTTAGATATGATCTATACATAATGATTATAGTTTGGTCACCAAAAGGGGGTGAGGGGTTGGGGGCCTCTAAATCCGCCAACTGTGTATTTTCAAAATATTGGATTATATTATGGGGGTTTCTTGGAGATCTAAGCCGTACTGAATAGTGTATCCTAAAGTTATAGCTTGGAGCAACCCACCCCCCCCCCCCCCTATCCCCTGGGTCAAGTGTAAATCACATTTATGACCACTCAGCAGTTCGGGTGAATTCCTTGTCAGTATATAAATTGAATAAATAAGTCCGTTTAGTTTGAAAGTTCCGGATCTATAAAACAATAACAGTTAGCTATAATTACTAGCTTATATTTACTCGACGTTACACTGTTTTGGCTACTCCCAGCATGCTAGAGGCTTCACCGCGAGGATATCTTTTGACTTGGCTCCAGCGCTATCTAGCATCCATGTGTAAAATTTCTCGCCGCATGAAAAGGGCCAATTTTGATATTGCGGTTGTTTAAAGAACTATCTTTGAAAAACCACCAAAGATATATAAGGTAACGTTAACTTGAGGCTCTAAACTTGTGAAAGTAAGATTTTGCCTGTGAGGGGTAATATAATTTTTGTCTGAGGAAACTGGAGTGCCGGAGGAAACCCACGTGTCCGAGTGGGGCGACCACCATACCCTCTCACATAACAACCCACTGCCGATCACAGGGACCACCTACCCTCTCATCATACAACCAATGGCTGATTCACCAGGGACACCATGCCCTCTCACATACAAACCACTGGCTGATCACAGACCACCATGCCTCTATATACAACCACTGCCGATCACAGGACCACCATACCCTGCCTCACATACAACCCACTGCGATCACAGGGACCACCATACCCTCTTCACATACAACCACTGCCGATCACAGGACCACCATACTCCCACATACAACCACCACCGATCACGGGACCACCATTTACCCTCTTCACATACAACCACTGCCGATCACAGCGCGACCACCATACCCCTCTCAAACATACAACCACTTGCCGATCCACGGACCACCATACCCTCTCACATACAACCACTTGCCGATCACGGGACCACCCATTACCCTCTCACATACAACCACTGCCGATCACAGGACCACCATACCCTCTCCATACAACCACTGCCGATCACAGGGACCACTATACCTCTCACATACAACTCTCTGCCGAATCACAGGACCACCATACCTCCTCACATACAACATTGCCAATCACGGGGACCACCATACCCTCTCACATACAACCACTGCCGATCATTGAGGACCACCGTACCCTCTCAACATACAACCACTGCCGATGCACGGGACCACCATACCCTCTCACATACAACCACTGCCTATCAACAGGGACCACCATTACCCTCTCACATACAACCACCTGCGATCACAGGGACCACCTACCCTCTCACATACAACACCACTTGCCGACACAGGGGACCACCATAACCCATCTCACAACAACCACTGCCGATCAATCTCT
>CAJDSM010109357.1:0-16652 GCA_903981925.1 Ostrea lurida
CCCTTGATTATTCCATATTAAAGATTTTCCCCTTTATATTCATTATTCACTTGTAAACCTTTGATCCCCTATCGTTGAAATTGGCCCAGTGGTTCTGGAGAAGATGAAAATGTGGAAAGTTTACAACGACGAAGACGACAGACATTAACAACAATAAAGCTCCTAAATCAGCAAGTGTCTATAATTACACAAATTTGGATTTTAGCCACCACCACACATTAAGTCCTTTCTAATCTATTGAGACTAAACAATAATAAATATCATATTAACAATTAATCACACCTTCTACCCTCAACTTTTTCTCACACACACAGAAAACATACAGAACCACTGAACAACTTTTTTGTATGGCCTATCATAGAAAGATAACATCTTAAAGGACACGCCATACATGAGTATAACCAAATAACACCCTACATATGTTTTAGCATGCAAAATATAGAAGGAAGTTAATTGTCTAACGAGTGTAGCATTAGATTATACACACCTAGCTACCAACACTAAGAAGCCCACAACAGAGAATTTTATATATACTTCTCTGAAGCGTTATGGGGTTAGCCGGGCTATCGGAATATTCACCCCTAGTTCGATTATTCCAAATCTACACGTAGAGAATGTGTTTTCCCGTCAAAATATCTATTCATTTTATTCACTCGTGTATAAATTATCTTAATCCCCTATACATTGAAAAATCTCGGCCCCCAGTCGACCGGAGAAGATATAATAATTGTGAATCACAGTTTTAACTAAGCTTGTTACAGAAGTATACGACACAGTCACAAATATTTAAGTGTAGATTACCAGAAACGAATCCTTCGACTGAAGAGCGATGACACATGTTATTACTACTCACACCTAATGGATTTATTTCACGGAATCTACTTAAATATACAATCATTGTTATCCAGCATCTATTTGCCTTAAGAATTCTTCCCTTGACATTGCTCAGGTATTTAATGCGTTCATAGACATCGAGTCTTGAGATCTTCGCCGAGAATGTGGATTACTTATCACAATTGAAAAAAAACCATTTGATACCTGCACCTTATCTAGTGGGCGAAAGTAGTCCGCTAAACGTGACCTCCACCGCCCACCATAGCCCCACACACAAAGAAAGAAATATATCATATGTAGTGCAACGTGATATAAGAATACCAAAACTTTGAATCTCCCACTATATTAGAAGCAATCCATTAAACAACTTTATACAGCTTTTTATCTTGTTTTATGCAAATGATGTCTATTGTGATCTGATTGAAAGTAATTTACAAAGTGGAACCACTAGCGCACAAATACGTCTTTAGTGCCTATCCTTGTACTATTCATGCTCCCACTTATTGAAAGTGACGCCAGATATACCCTCACATTATGAAAATACAAACCCTTGTATGCACACACCAGTCACACCTACACACAGCATGTACTAATACTGATATCGCACGACCTCGAGTTGAGTATGAGACGAGTTATATGCTCGAGATTGCAGTATATGCAGCCGCACACACTACTCTTGATAAGAAGATTTGTCACGAAAATATTATAAGGAAACGCATTAACAAGAATACCACGATCAGGTTGCAAAGATTAGAAAATCAAATTTGTACAACAGGCGATCAGGGACAATAGCACACTTGAAACCTATCGAGATCATAAGATCGTTATGCTCACTAAAATATTGTCTATATTGAGCCCATAGATTCGGGGGGATTTGCATGGAGAGAAGGCAAAAAATTATTGGACTCAGCGGTACGGATGATAGCGCTGTAGTACTGTACCTCTAACAATGAAGCACCTATAACACAAAAAAAATACACCCTGAAGGCGAGTATCCGAAATATATGAAATAACCTCTATACTCTAACAAATAAGCCAAATATAAAGTTATTTCCCACCACTGGAAAGTATGATCAAATATATATCCCACAGATCTGAATCTTCAATATTAATTTTTTTATCATATCGCACGAAGAGACATATACACTCATCTCCCAAACATATACTAACTATAACAATTTGTAAAGCAATTAGCTTATCCGTATGTACTTTATACACAGTCAGTGCACTGCTCCAAAGTCTACTAGAAGGACTGAAGAAGTTTTTAGCAGGGTGGGAGATCTCCTAGTCTTCTAAGGTGCAGATCGGAGGCGAAAGAGTGGAGGGGAGAGTCCGCTGACAAGGATGCTTAGGTCGCATACATATCGTTGAACTATGACCTATATCAGAATTTTAGCCAACTGGGTAGAGATAGACAAAAATATTCTATAAGTAACTCTCTGAATAAGCTAATCTTGAAAATGCACCAGCGACTAATGACTATATCATATAGTATTTTGTAAACGACTCGCGATCATCTATCATGTTGTGTCTCTAGCGGTAGCGTACAGTCTTCTGTCCATGTACACACTTTATTTAGTATTGTACTGTATATCACGCAAGCTCCACAGGAAATCTACAACTTGGTACACGAACATTGAATCACGCATGAGTAGAAGAGGCAGAGTATGCTTAAGCACTGATTGCTGTTCTCAACTGCGCGCTAAAGCATTCTGATCAAGGAGTCGTATTTAGGTCTACTTCTAGATAGGAAAAACGATAATAAGAGCACAGAGTAACAGCTCACTATACCAATAATTTCTCTATCTAGGATTCATATTCACCACTTTTCAGCTACAATTCGAACCACCTTATTACTATCAATGTAATGCAGTCTCACTGTGACGTCACTAGGTTCTATACACCATAAGTTCGAGACGATTAATTATAGGGTCAAGGTCGTTGGTGTGTCACATGCCATAAAGTAGAGAAAAAAGAAGCTGATTTTGGTCTATGAGCGACCTCGGAATGATCAGACCGAATCACCAGTTAAATAGTCTCCATGGGAGCTCTCTGTTTGACAACATGCGTCCTATGAATGAATTAGCAAACTCTATGAATAAACAAGAAGACTATCACGATAAAACTGTGTTTCTTATGCTGGAATGGCATCAGAATAGTTACAACGTCAGTTCAGGCTGTTACACTTTGGCATAATTAAGAGTAAGATGAACACTGTCTCCCGCGAGTGTTCCACCGAGTCGGCGCGCACTCCAACATGATACGTCCGGAACCAAGCATCCGCCAGGAAGTCATATGCCCACTCACTTCTGGTACTATCAGAGTTCACACCAGTAATGAATAAGATTGCCATCATCGCGGCTAAAATCAAACGAGTCAATCGTGCGTTGAGATTTGTGTTTACTCTTTGGAGATAGGAAAACGTTTTAGGCATAGTGAGGATTTACAGACACTAGATAGATCGTAATATTCTCAGAAATTAGGATGATTATTAATCAATCTATTTAGCATTCTTGAAGAATAGGGATATCACAAATAAACATATATAGACTCTCTAGAAATTAATTGAATACCACCTCAATAGAAGATGCGTATACGGGATTACGATTAATATATGCCAGCGTTGGGGTTGCTTCTATATTACGTTTCATTATAAATTATATGCAAGAGGAACAACTAATCTCACGAGTAATAAAATTATCTATATCACAAATTTTGTGAGTATATACGCAAAGAATACTAGTAAATCTAGATTTTATATGACACACGCGAGAGGTTAAAATGCCTGAACTCATCGATCAACCTTGAAATAGTATATATCTTTAATTAGTGCAGTATCATAAAAGGTGTATTGAGCGATCTTGTGCCAGAGAGACCAGCTAAATTATAATTGTTAGACTATGATCGTGGAAATACTCAATATCTAGAGGTATAAAAAAATTTCACACATCATAGAAAGAGCGAAGGACAAAACGTAATAACTGTACTTCAAGATTAAACATTCGATAAATTCATGAATACAGAAAAATCTATATTTATATCTGATATGACGAAATATCTGAAGCACCTGAAAAAAATAAATACACAGAGAGGACACAAGCATCGCAGGCTACTAGTAAACAGGCGATTCCCTGATCGACCATGTTCACTATTGCTGACCTTAGACCATTGTCTATCATCAGCGTAAATGAGAATAATCATTAAACCGAGCGAACACACACAAGGCAGAGTGCTCATATAAAAAATATGTGTGCGTTCATTTCTAAATTAGTATTTCGAATGAGAACATGAGTCTTAACATGTATCTCTACATCGAGAATAAATCTACAATTTTCACTCTGCATATCAAAAATATATAATAGCGATGTATCAGAATCCTTAGATTCAACAAAATACACAGCGATTATGCTATAGTGCAATATGCTGCGAATAGCTGACCACAGGGAAAGTATCTGGAAGTTCAAGGACATATATGATAAAAAGCATGAGAGATCATAACCTGCGATTTCTATTTGACTATACTTGTATGTATAATTCCTCACCTGAGCAGCTTGAACTCTACTGAGAACGCCACAAGGAATTCCGAATATATCAAGAGAGCAAACAATCAATATTAAAATGGAAACCAGATATGGTTGAAGTGACTGCCCACAAGTTCGTTCCACATATGACCCATCGACCACATACAATTTCTTAGAATGCGTGTCTGCATTTCTAAAGGTAAGTTTGTAGAGGCACAGAGCAGGTAGAATTAAATTGCTGCAAATAGCACACTTGGAATAAATCTGTCATATATATAGTCGTACTACTCATCATAGAATTGATCACATAAACCATTTTCTACTTGACCACTATCTGGTGGTATAATTCCTTTTGACTCCCAGATAATGTACGGAGGATCATTTAATAGAAAACACTACTTACATTATCAAGCATACCAATAGTAGTATATATCATGTTCATTCATATCACACACAAGGTGATATTAAAGTGGAGTAAAATGAGCTAAGAGAACAGCGCGAAGTAAATACACATCTACGCGACTATATTATAATACTGAAATAATCTAAACTCTCTACTAGAATTCCCTGTAAAATATTGCCTTCTACACGGTATGTCCTTATTAATTACATAAGTTTACACGGAATAAATCATCTGACTCTGTAAACCGCGAGATTTAAAGAAGGTGAGATTATATCTCCAGAGCCCTAGTTATCACAATATCAATTTTCCCCATAACTGTCAAGTTCATGTACACAGGGGCTAAACTCCTAGAAAAAATATTCTGATATATCAGCTTCGTCGTCCCATAAATGGCGCAACCAAATACTTGCACAGACATTATATGGCAGTCTAGGGACCAAACTTAACGAGACAGTTTCACGAAATTGCTTTGAATCGAGTCAGCAGGAGTGCGCTGATCGAGATACGGAGCTCCATAGGGTATATATTTTCATAATATGTTGGACACCACAATTCTTCTAAAGTCTTGCGAACACCATTAGGCGAGCCCATTAACAGAAGTCACCACCAATAACACACCAAAGCGGATCGAGCTACCAAATTATTAACAATCTTGTGTAACAGCGCGAGCCCTACGCTGCATTGCTATCCTTACATTCACCTATATACGAGCATTTCTACGATATTCTCTCTCTAGAGCATGCGTATTCAGGAGTGTGTGAAGTGTAATGGACGACTGTGTTTTGAAACAAAGATTAGGTCATCTTGTTGTGCCAAGGGTTATTGCACCTCGACGCCCTATCAAGGCTCCTCAGCATTGTGTGCAGAGACCGAAATTATACAATTCCATATGTAGGCCCACTTGTGTCTCCAATAGAGCATAGTCTAACAAAAAGAAGTCTATTTATCTGTAAACGCAAGAATAAGAATAAACTAGTGTTTTGAAATCAAGGAAAGGTATACGTTATGAGTGAAATATCGCGCTCTCTACAACTATGTATGGTTCTTAAATAACCCACCATAGTTCACACGAAAAAATTTTGCGTGCGCGCCGCCCTTGGAGCGGGTGTCACAGAGGAGTTGACGCTCAGAACCAAAGGAACCAAAAACACATGTGAGCTCAGAGATTTGTGAGCTCTTATAAGTGACCCACATACCATAATTCTCTGCTGAACACATTATTCTATCTATGCTATACTCTGTTTTCTGCGTCTTCCCCACAGCGCCTGAATGTGTGTTTCCCCTTCCTCCCGAGATCAAGTAGAGCGCGCTATAGCAGAAAAGAATTTATTGTTCTCGATGACGTATTTTACTAGTGTAATTTTATATTATTGGTTTATCCGCAAAGCTAAACTTTGTATTGTCGAGCGATTAGAAGCCTGTTCTGCTTGTCTCAGACACCCCCCAAACAAGTCGGTTGCACCGGAAAGAAATGACAGCTGAGCCCAGACGTAACGTTAGCATCACTCCAGAATCCAGTGTGTAATCAAAGAGATTCATATGTTCCCTCTCATGATTTTCTTACCACCATGAATTGTATGCCAATACAATAACTGCGCAAAATTTTTTTGAATATATATGGAGATGTAGAAACTATGACATATGAATTCTATCAGAAAACGCGAACATAACACCATTGTGTACACAACACTTATCTATTATAGACACAAAAAAACATATAATTACATATATAAATATACCGAGTAGTTAGAGATAAGACATATACACTTGGACCTCACCAGACAAAAGGCAGCACATAGAAAGTATCAAGGTGACGTATGGGAGTGAGTAGAAGACATCCCGTGGCTGACCGGTCCACACCCGCCGTGAGCCGCTGCCAGTGCGCAATAAAACTGGGTCTAAAACGGGATTATCCTGCACTAACCCTCACAACTATTCTAGTAGAAAAAGACTAATGATCACATACAACACACAATGGATGTAACTCAACAACGAAAATATACAGTACACACCCCAGTACTATACAGCACCTGGTACCAACTGCCCTGTTGTATAAGTCTCAATCTTGTATATTGGTCACAAGAATACGAAAATGTCTAACATTTGCTAATCTCTAGTCATAACCCGCTCAAGCACACTTATTGCACAGACAAATGATATCGCATCTTCATTGAGAGAACAGAAAGAACACGTTTAATTTTAGAACGCCTGGGTCATGATCACACTCAATCACTTATTTCCTAGTGACTTAGTTAGAGTTTCGAGGCCTCGTCTTAAAAATAGTTCCTGTGACATACTAATGAGGATAACAAGAAAGATGTGATTATTATGACAACTGCCTTCGACATGCGAGATCGAGTGTCAATTCTGGAGCATGAGGTAACTACACCATCCGAATCCACACTAATATAGCCTATGTGATGAGTGTGTTAGGTTATCGCACACTTACCAGATAGACAAGAATAAACAGTTGATCTATATGGACCATGCGCAATAGAAAACAATCATCACGCTAGTATACATATGCGATTTTTTTATAAAACTTAGATTGTCACGCATCTGGCCATTCTCTAAGAGTCATATGATATCAAGACAATTATATCCAAATATGAAGCAGAAATAATGATACATATCTGTGTCTTCTCACGTTATATCGTATCTCGGATAATCTACATTTATACACGACCATATGGATATCCATTACTCTGTTATTATAAGAGATTGATTTATTGTTAATTCTGTAGCAAATAGCATCACCATCTAGTCTTCTTATATACATATTAATAATGCCAAGATTGAAAGAGGGACACTGTCTCAAGTTTTTTTGTTTTTTATCTCGCATTTATAAACAGATCCTAATCATAGTGAACAGATTGCGTGAGGCAATACGAAAACTTCAGATCGAGAGATATTTATCGCTATTATATAGAATTTTACAGTACTGCCAATTAAGGTACACTAAGATTTAGTTCACCTCTCCACCTAAGGACTATTTAAAATCACCATTATCTACTGGTATTGTTAAAAGTATATATGGATAAGAACTAAATACTATGGAATGTACATCTAAAAAAGAGAATAAATGCCACCTGATTTTAACTATATTTAAAATATATTATATAATAGAATATCTATAAGAAACCACACAAATACTAATAACAATAGACACTATGTCTTTAATTTAGACGAATAACTTTGCTGAGATAATAAGAAAACTTGATGTCATGGTAGAGGCAATATCAAGATATTTTATCAATCTAAATGCAAAAATGCATATGTGTCCTAGTGAGATCACCAAACGAAACTAGAGATAAATATCCTAAAAATGTTATTATTCTCCGATGCACAGACCTCAGTTATTTGTTTTAAAATATGACAATATTGTAACTCGATATATTATCCACACTTTGAGGAAAAATAGTCACGCAGAATTGTTATAATTATCGAATATGAAATACGAATCCGACTGTATAACGATATGTATGCATTTATTACGTAATATAGTATCAAACTTTTAATTCATATGATCACAGCTCTAAGATTACATTACAGATTACAGATAACATTCCCTCTTGATTCGTCTATTTTGATGTACATAGTAATGGTAATCCACCTACAAAACTTCTACACGAGAAATGTATCATTTATATAAAAAACATTCCTATCCACTACTATTCTAAGTTCTTTGAAATTTATGGAGTGACGAACCTATCTCTCTGGTGAAATATAGATTACTTTAATCATGTGAGTTGACTAAACTACGTAGCCACATATGAGAACATTATTAGTGATCTCTTTATTTCGAATATATTTACGTCTTTAGTGTACTTTAGAAGATTATATGTGCAAGGAAAGTAAGGAAGGCAGACACAGAAGGGCCTTTGTAGAGCACCTTACGGTCAGAAGAGATCCAGCCACACGCCTTGTTTGCTGAAAAGCGACATTGTTTAAAGCAACTGAAGAAATTACTACACAATAATAGACCAAGAGAATTCTTGGTAATTCTATTGTGAGAAATGTGCAGAATTTTGATGCTCATTCTCGGATATATTGTAAGATATCAATCAACTTATGCAACTGATTAAATTATATAGATTCTTAATATCTTATAGAGATGTCTCAGAGTCCTATTATTTGGTGACTTATTGAATCTTAAAGAAATTATTAGTGGTCAGAGATTTACAACATATGGACATCATATGACAGCCTTATAGATGAAAGGTAAATGATAGGTTGCTCGAGAGAACAGAGCCTATTACTCCATAACCATAGTACTATAGCTGTTGAATATTTGAGTGGGTCAACTAAGTCTGCTTCCAATTTCTGGATAAAAATGAAATATATGTTGAATACTGAGTAAGGGTAGTGTAAATCATCTTATCTAGATGATCCCATATTTCATTGATATCTTTATAAAAAGATATGAGCGAGCAGATGAACGTCAATTTGCTCATCAAAAGTTAAAGTGCGTGATATGACAAAACAGTATGCTCAACGTTTGGAGGACCCAACAACAATACGCTCACACTCCAATTATGCAGCTCTCTTTTGCGCTCAAAATGGACATGCTACACTACTCTATATTATCACATCCCTCCTACGGCATTCCTGATACTGTGTAAGAACAGAGATGCACCGATAGGCACCCAGAGTCTATCTCTATGAGAAAGCACAGATAGAGCCCCATTGAGCACTCTTTGACTTTATCCCTAATATAGAATGCGTTTCTAGTCGTCCATGTATTTAAAAACATGAAATTATAGATATCTTCCACTACAAGAGAATATGACAGCTAACCTAGGCATTTCAATATCTTCTTTTTTGCACGAATTAATGGCATAGACTATATTTGGGTTGACCTCGATCATCACGTACTCATAAGACCATCACAATGGCTATTATTACACCTATATTTATCTATATTACAACAAACTGTCATTTCGACTCCACCAAGATTACTTAACAACCATACCTTGGTAATTAATCAACACCATACAATCTATATTTTAGAATAAATAGAATAATTCATACCACATCCCCAGAGTAGTAGCCATTGAGATCTAGCACTCTGAGCGATATCTCAGACCGTTTCTCACTACATAACAATGAAGACCGAATTTTTGGCATTTGAATTTTAGATATTACCGTGTATCTATGAGACCAGGACTTGCGCCCGCCTTTGAGAATTAGAACAGCCCTCAATTCTTTTAGTACAATAAATGAATATAATACTACTAGATACATAGAGAGTCACCTAAAAATATTTATTATCGCGGCAAAGATCACCTCTCTCCAGTCGAGCCACCTCACGATATGCTATTTGTATTGCAAGATTATCTAGCAACAGGAAAGTCATCTAATATAATGTCAATATAGAATCTAGATGAGTTGAAATAATGACGAATATTTAGTCTTGTAAGTATATGCAAATGCCCAGGTACATTAATGTACATCAGAGATGGGTAATCGTAATCCTTAAGGCTATAATACTGTGTAATCCAGCATTGGTAATTGCAGTGTGACTCAATATATTTTTCTATATTCAGAATTCTATACGAATAATAACTGTATAATCTGTTTTATTTAATTTTAGCTATTTCAACACAGTAGTAGTACAATTTGATATTATGCTAATTTCGGATTTTTATAACATCATACCCAGAATAATTTACTCAACGCGGTTTCAATCTGCGATGATCAAAAATTTTATGATTATGCCTATTTTTTGCATTTACTTTATGCATATCAAAGCTATTGAATCATATACTTTTATCGAGATGAAACTCTTTTTATTGTTTAAATCAAAACAATTATTCCCTATCAATAACCGACTGATCTTATTACGTTAAGTGGTACATTCCAATTACCAAGATAAATAGTGATAATCTATTACTATGAGTTTTCCAGGTGCGATGCATATCATCTGCCTTTATTTCATTCTAGTCTTAGTTCTACCAAATGCAAGTTATTGTCAGCACAAATACAAACCCAAAGTATGTCAATTATCATATTGAATTTTTCATACGAAGAGTTATCTGAGAAAACACATAGGCCATTGGAGCACTGTGTACTTAAGAGCTTTTATTAAAGGCAATAGGCAAAATTAGCCCAGATTTTTGGCGTCGAGAGTTTCGTAATCGAGTGCTTCTCTGCAGTCACTTCTTTTAATATGGTATAGTACTGAATCGAGGTAAACGATAATAATTCCTATGAAGTTTGTTCTCTAATTGATTATTACACACACATTTGTAATACTATGTTTACGGAGCAAAAATCATTAGTATATGAAGTAAACTAAGAGATATGGAACTTATATGCAACTTAACTGACAGCAAACTTCTGCTCCATCTGGTACACATGGTTAATGATGAGCAATGGTTGGAAATAAGTGTTTTTAAAAGGAACAACAAGCAAGAGAAGTAGTTTTACTAATACATGTATATAAAAACCCATCCTTCTTTAATGAGTATAATTAGCTCTACTGATGGGTAAAAACTCGACACTAGGAAAAGATAGCGAGAAGCTTCACGAAATACACTTAGATATCAAAAACTTACTCCCATGTCCGAAACTACTAGATTTATATTTACAAACATCTTTATACACTATATGAGAGGTTATCTCTCATAACATCTTGTATCGATAGAATATTATCTATTACATATAACACGCAATGACTGAAAGTGAGCTTCACACTTAGAATTATATCATCTTCATGTGTAGTGAGAGCCGGCCAAGATCAACTGTTTTAGTATATCTATAGGTTCAACTACCGAGCATCACCCTGCGTGTGTCTGGTATGTGCTGTGTATTTATTAACAGAGGCGGACTTGATTTACATCGGATTATGGCTCGAAAGTGCGCTTTTACAATTTCCAGTAACCCCCAGTAAACCCAAGATGAGAGCTATGACTACCGCGAGTTCTCCAGTCGACGACGTCGATGGATTTTGATGAGCATCTATTCAAAGATATCTCTCCGGCTTCGCATCAGAAGTGTTGTTGTCTATGTAAATGTGCCAACCATTAGGGCCATACCAAACTACTCTATGCAGCTAGCCACATCGCCCGCTCATCACCCAGGCACCACTGTCCCTGCTTGTGACTCAGAACCTGATAGTTCATGATAAAGTCTTCACTTCGAACTCGGAATCGTGAGTAATTATAAAATTAAACACTACATATTGTAAAGACTGTTGTTCTATATATGGTAAATTATTATGTGCCTAAAAATGAGAGTATTAAGTCAGTCCATATCTTTTTGTCACTAAAAGCTTAGGGTTTTATGGAAACCCACCCCCTTTAGTATGAGACAAGAGCCACAATCAACGACTTAGCGTTGACATCATATATCAAGTGTCCTCTCTAGTCTACCCCTGAGTTAGCAGGCACACTGTAAGGGTGACCGTTCGTGCGCGAACAAACTATAACCTGCTCTCGAGAGAAGTGGACTCCGGCAGTTAATATCTTGCATCAAAACATCAACTTTACTTTAACATACCGACACACATAGCTCGTGAAGAGTAAAACCAAATGCGACTAGCTAGAGAGTGCTAAGAGAGCGCAGGATACGGCGACCTCTCTACATACCTTACATCTTCGATAAAATTTGAAAGATGCTGTATCCCTGTGCACCGAAGAGGTTCGCCAGAACCCACGGGCGGTTCTAGACAACGGAAATAATGTTACAGTGTGATCAAATAAATCATAAAGATTGAAGTGCTTTATATATGATCTAAATGACAATATGAGCACATTTATATGTAAACTATACTATCACTTGTACTGAAACCACTTATTAGAGGTCCAATTTATCCTATTTGTCATATAATCTATAGAGTTATGATATATGTCCTACGCCTTTATGGAATATAGGGGCCACACTAAATATTATAGTATACTATTTTCAATCCGTTCCTTCTTTGTCTATCTCTATATTCCCTGGGGCCTTGGGGAGTCTGAGCAAAAACTCCACCAAAATAGATGCACCCAACGTTTTATATCAAATAGTAAGCATTTCACTTCGACTGGTACACCGCAACCGAACACGTTTAGCCAGGTCTGAGTCGAGCACAACCAAAAATGAGCATAGTGGATGCTTATAGAGCATAGCGTGAAAGAACATATTAGCCGAATAATTTAGTAAGAAGTTTGGATGAATCTCGCGTGCAATAGAGCTGCTATCCTTTTTGTCCAGAAAGAACTATGTTGAAAATTGAAGCTATAACTGCAGCAGTCAACATATGTACTTCAGTAGTTACGAGCCGTTTGATTTTTTATCGATTATGAAGTCACAGATACAACACAATATTTATTGCACATGTCTATCATTGGTACATGTCACTATTTGTCCAAAATTTGCGTTAATACAAATTATTTGTGAGCCTAAAAAATGGTTACTGATATCTACCACTCAGTGTACTTTATCGGATTCTACTGGCCAAAGATAAAATATGTAGTTCACTAGTTGTGACTCAGACGTAATAATTAATTATCCAGTATATGGCGGCTACGTGCTAGTACTTAGCTAACTTTGAGGGATAATAACAATCCATAACATGTGCGAAGAACATTTATCTATACGTTGCACAATCTAAGATTCCATTGTCACTAGTATCTTCTTTCAAAGTCATTATCCTATCTACCTATATTATCAGTGCAAACAGGTAATAAGTATCTGACATTATTTAGTGAGCGAGTAGAGAAATAACAATACATATATGTGATGAACCAAAAGAATTGTTCAGCTGTATTATACTAAACCCTCTTGAAGAGATTCAATATAAACGAGTCGCAAAAAGATAGCAACGTGTCACCTATGCCACGAATGATTCGAAGAAATTGAATCTTAAGTATAGCGGAAATATTCTTACACAGGCTTTTCTAGTTCAGATGCCCCAAAGGCCCTCTGCCTTCCTCAATAACCTGTCCGAAAATAAAAATACATCCCCACTTATAAAATCTTATACTCATGTCTATACACACACGTGAAATCATTACATACACTATAGAGGAGCTCAAAGCTAGTATTATCATAGATCAAAAATTTTTTGTGGTGAGTTCCACGTAAAGTTAGCATATCACACAATTGACTCATTCATCTGCATGCAGGATTAGACTACTGTAATTTATCACGAGACCCTTGAGAATGGATACTATCACACAGTAATGTTTTCATTAAATCTCATCACATAGATCAGTGACTGATGAGCAATTACACGAATTACCTAGAAAATTTCCGTAGTAATAAATGAGGATATTGCAATATTATAAGACATATATATTTCAAGAATATATTCACTAGTATAATCTATATAGTAGCAGAACTAACAAAAATATGAGCCTGATTTCTAGAGTAGAAAACACTTTTATATCAAACACAAAATGATCTATTTAATATTGAGACACAAACTCAGCACTCGTGCGCGTGAATGAATCTACAGATCTGCCCTCTATACAGAAGAGGCTGCTATCGAGGTCCACGATTATTTGTATCTAAAGTATCATATTTTTGGCTTGGAAAATTACTACGATTAGCGCTCTAAAAGAGATATTAACTCTAACAAAGTAGCACTACGCCACTTGAAAGGTCACTTCATTAACCCTATTAGAATTTGGTTGTGTTTCATCACAAAAATCAGACTAATTTATTGCTGTTCTGAACAGACATTCTAATGAAGTACATTGGATCTCCGATTATCATGTCGTCTTGACAAAATCCTCATGTATATAAATTGTACGTATTCAATTATATCAATTTGTATCCCATATGAAGTATCTAATCACCATACATCCATATCATCGATCTATTTCATATATCGATCAGTCTATATTAAAGTAAATCGTATACCCTAACCGTTATCTATGTTCGTTCCCCCATTCATAGTCTTATCATTATAATGATCTTTTATAAACTTAGCTATATTCTTTCAAGCATTCAGAGATGGAATAACCTCATTAATTACAGTCTCTTAGTTTATATTAACTGCCCCCCAAACTGTCATAAAATATGTCCTTCACGAGTGCATATCACTCTCTTGTGTTAACACACTGAGACGTGAGATGTGCATATTCGTGCGATTTGCTATGGACAAAAAATGGAGCGTGCGCCCAACCGGCACATGCGAGTTGGTGCTCCAGTAGATTCTATGTTATGTCTCTTCACACAGGTATGATCTTGCTACATAGCGCATTACATCAGGATTGAGATCTACATATCACTAGCCTCTGGAGAGTTTCTGATTAATATATGTATCTTATATTTTTGAGTGTTCAAATTCAACATGTTCACACGAGCACGTCCAGTAAGTTATTCATCACAAAATATCAAATGATACTTTGTATGCAATACAGATCTTTTCTGCGATAATTATGATTAACACCCATTTAATGCATAGAATATGGTAATGCAACAAATTTCCAAGTAATCTAAAGAATGTCACATGTACTTCGTCCACATCAAGAGAAGCGAGCCACCATGAGATAAACTAACTGCAGTCACCCGTTCTTGCCTGCTGTTCTTGAATTTTATTCGAGGGAAACAAAATTATCTGTTATCAATGTAGTGCGAGTGGCGAGGATGTCTACGCTTTAGCGTTGCTAGTTTTGCGTTATTAATACCCAAGCACACCCTTGGAGAAATTGATTATTTTCACTCACATATATCATATCCAGCCGCTATAAAGGCCGTCACAATGTTCATCACGACGTTGTAATTTACAGTGGCATGTTATCGAGTTGCAATAGAGATATATATTGGCACACAATGGCTTCTATCAATAGAGTGCAACAAAAATTCAGACATATCTCTCTTACCACCCACCGTGCTGCAGCGACTCATAGCCGTCACCTCATGTCATTGATTGACACGTCGTTGGCTCGGGAGACATTAATGTGAGGATGCATTCTATAGACTTTCACAATAGCCCTTTGGCTCCAGGCGCAAACTTTTACTATACAGTGCCGTAGACGTCCCTCCATATGAGCGAAAAATTTAATAGTATTTTTAGTGCTCGTAAGTGGGTGTGAGCTGTATAAAGGTAAAGAACCTTATCAACTTAGACTATGAATCAAGCACACCCAGAATTACAGATAGGATCCTCACCATCGACGGATTCTCTATTAAGATAGTCAAATTCCCCCATCAGTGATTTTTTAGGGCTCGAGAAGTTTCGAGGTCGAGAAATAGCGAGGGCCCGTTATTCCCACTTCTCAATTATACCATTGCCCTGGAACCTATCACCCCCTATAGCTTTAGCTTGAGCACTTTATACGCTATCACACTGAACCGCGACAGCCACACACGTGTGAGCTTTTTCTGCATCCTGGTGTCCATTCCTTCCCATTGCGCATGTTAACTTTTCACTGTATTCCGCACCTTCTCCCATTTCTTCTATAAGAGTACCAGCTCGCTGCCCACCACGATACTCAACACCGCGCAAGGCGCATGAGCGTCCACGAAAATGCAATCAGTTTATTAGCCGTGAAGGGTAGATTCAGGTTTGTTCCAAAGTGAAGGACTGGGTCCCTTCCAAAGTGGGGGAGAGATTAATCACGAAAATTGCAAAAATAGGTTAATTGTACATTTAAAACATCTCATCAACAAAAACCACTGCACCAGGAGAAGCTAAAATTTATAGTGAATGCTATCCTAATCAATGTCTGAGAGATTTCAAGTTGTGGTGCTCAAATCACTGACCACCGGGCTGGGGTACTTGATGGGGCCACAATAGGGATCACAGAGTTTTACATGTGAAATATATTCTGGAACAGATTCTTCTTCTCAAAACCTAGCACTGGGCCAGGAAAAGCGTGAAATTTTATGAAGATTCCTGATATAGGTGGAGGTCATATCAAGTTTGTTCAAGTGGACAGCTTTTTAAGAATTTGTCTGTG
>CAJDSM010109378.1:720-17863 GCA_903981925.1 Ostrea lurida
TACCCTCAGAATCCCCTCTTAGATTCACCATCACCTGTAGAAATAATTGGATCCTCCTCTTTCCAGACAATATGCACATCTTAGAGACTCCGAATGAAGCATTATTACAAAGTCAAGTCCTTTCTGATAAGCCATGCAGTAAAAATTACTTCAAACGAGCTATTTTACATCATCCACTTCTTGATTTCCCCATTAATTGAAGGAAAATGAAATTGGATCTCTTGTGGCAAATAAGGTACATATTTGTGAGCTACTTCTTACTGAGGATACCCCTACAAAAGTGCAACAACATATTCTACTTCACATACAGATTTAATCTTCATTTTCACCTCAATACAAAAAATATTGACTAAGTCAGTATTAACGGAAGTTACATGCCATAACCTCAGGTTTCAGTAAGCGTTTACGGGGGTAGTATGGAACCCCAATGAGTAATAAGCCCAATAGCACGTGAATGTGGTACGCAATTTTAGAGAAAAAGGAACGAAATATTTCGAATGGAGAGGGTAAAAACAGTTTATCCGCATTCAGACAAATTTAGTGATTTATGATTGGAAAAAACGAACTCACAATGACGCCTTGAAATTTCACATACAAAAAGGCGAAAGTTAACATTGTGTCAAACGCAATCACAATCCAAAAAAGAATCAGGCACACAGACTGCGACAAAAGCGAAGGTAGATCAGGTGCCATGGAGAGGCAAGTAAATCCTCTGCTGAACCGGTCCACCCGCCGTGAGCACTTAAATATTAAGTCTCCTTTTCAATTGTGTGATTGTCAGCAACGAGTCATACAAACGCCCCCATTTTTTATAATAGGTCTCCTTTCATTGTGACGTCACCAACAAGTACATACGACGCCCCGAATTTTCAATATTACGTCTCCTTTTATTGTGACATCCGTAACAAAGCTTTGAAATCTCAATACACCATCTCCTTGCAGGGATGTTTTTAGTCTTCCACCTATTGCTTTTAATGAATTTTAAAAAAAATTAAAAAATAAAATAAAAAGAAAAGAAAAAAAAAGATAAAAAAAATAAAAAAAAAAAAAAAAAAAAAAAAAAAAGAATAAAAAAAAAAATGAGAATAAAAATATTAATTAAAATAAAATATTAAAAAAAAAAAAAAATAGAAGATCGATTTTTTGAATTCAGTTTCAACAAAACATTTATCAATTTTTGATCTTATTTGTTTTATATTGTGATGTTCAATGCACTGATACATTGTACATGCCTATATGGTTTCAATTTCATAATATATAATATTTGGACAAATGGCGCTCACTGAGTTAACACGTTTGAATTCATCCTGGTTGACAGTGATTGAGTTCCACTTTGGTACACGCATTCATGTCCAAGGAGCGGGGTAACATCCTTGTCAACGGACTATTGAACTTGACTCTGTACTTGGTCTTTTCTTGTGGTTTGATGAGTTGTCAGAACACATTCACCGTAGGTTGCGATGCGAGATCCATTCACACACTAAGCGTACCTGCTTGATGAGTATTGAGTGTCACCAATCCACTTTTTTCCTATGAGGTTATTGGATGCCTTCCAGTATCTATTTGGGAATGCTATTGGTTGATCGTTAAACGATAACAGTTCAGCACACAGGACGTTTAGATCCTATGAGTTAAGTAGTGCAGACTTGAACTGATTAGGAATTCAAGGGCCATGTGTAAATCGTCTACACCATGCACACGACTTTTATCACTCTGTTTGCAGCAATTTGGCGAAAGATTCTCCCTTTACATTTTTTCACGTCTTGCCGAATGTGGGCACGCTTCCTTTTTCCATGGCATGAGCACCTCCACGTATTTACACTGTTTGATTTGGTCTCGGAGGTCTGACCTTTCCTGTTGTTGCGACATGGTAGGTCCTCTAGATTGGTGGTTGTTGAGTTCTGAGAGCGTTTGTTATTGCGGGGAGTTTTTTGACTGTGAACGGAATCCCTTCCTTTGTTGTCCGCTGACTTACATCATTTCTGACGCTTGTTGGGTTGCTGACTCATCAGCTTTACAAATGTTATGGCTTTTGCCAAGTTAGATTAGTTTCTGACAGGAGTTTACGTGAGTATGTTCACTCATACACCACAAAAACTTCTTGTCAGCGGAGGAAAGAGAGTTTTCTAAGTCTCTAAAGTTACACGACTTGGAAAGTACTCTTATAGCATCCTATAGAAAGTATCACAAGGATTCAACCTTTCTTTTGGGAACGTGTGTGAATTGTACTTTCATAACGTTTCATTTGGGTAACACCAATAAAATGGTCTCTGAGTCCTTGAGTATACGGTCAGCATCCTTCCTATATCTTCATTCTCAAAAAGGTAGAGTTTAAGAAGGTTCTAGTACTTCGGCAGTCAGTATGACTGGAGAAATGGAGGCTCCGGACAGTGTCGTGCCTGTTCCTTGACACGTGCCTCCGACCTCAATAACGTTCCTCCGCCGCACAAAAGCGACGGAAATTGAGAGCTGGTCGCCTTCTAAGGAGGTTCCCGTCCTGGGACACTTGATAATCATCGGGGGGTCACCCATACGAATAAGTATCTGGGTAATATAAAACCTTACAAATTTCAAAAGATCAATAATACAACCTGACTGCTGTCCAAGAGTTTTCTCGTAATTCACACATTCACGACATCGGTATCCCTGTTGCAGCTGAGAAGGTAAACACACGCACAGTTAACTGTCGTTAAGGCTACTTTCACTTTGTTTAACCGCTGCCCAATGTTATATTATGGGATGTTTGAGGAGACTTTTGACTCGATGAGAACACCCATAGTAGTTCACACCGTTTTTAATACTAAATCGATAGCGCAGCACCTAAAAACAATAATAATTTCTGGATTGGCTAATGATTACATAATGGTAATTACAATAAACGAAATACGGTTATGACTAATAACAGGAATGTATACAGCGACAGGATGGCAACGTGTTTTCCAATTTTCTCTTATTTACCTAATTTGACCATCCAAACACAAGAAATCACATCCGTAAGTCAATTAATGAATTCCTGACCTTAAATACCCCACAGTTCCACCTCGAATCCACTTTATTCATTTTATCAAATTCTGTTTTGACAAGTGCCATATACAATTCCGTGTGACGTCACATTACTTTAGAAAATAAATTTATGTTTCGTAATATTCTTATCAATATTTATGTTATAAAATATAAAGAACTTACCAAAACAGCCGCTCCAAAGTTGTCTTGGCATTTTCCATGCCTCGAAAATCAAATGAACTACGAATTTCACTGCTTTTAAATTCCCCACAAATGCAAAGTATAAGATTATCTCCCTTTAGTTTTGAATATATCATTACGGAGACGATTATGCACGGTGATATTTTTTATATTAGATAAAAAAAAATAACAAGACTATAATATATTGGTAAATATTTTTTTTAAATAACATATATCTCAACTTGATGTAAAAAATAATTATCTACAGTAAAGTGTGCACGTCACGCGGATTGTAAATGGCCCGCTGTCAAAACAAAGGTTTTGAAAAATGGAATAAAGTTGGATTCGAGGTGGAACTGTGGAGTATTTAAGGTCAGGAATTCATTAATTGACATTACGGAATGTGATTCCTTTGTTTGGGAGTGGTCAAATTTGGTAAAAGAGAAAATCTGGAAAACACGTTTGCCATCCTGTCGCTACGCTCGCGAAGCTCGTGTAGTATTTTACCGATCACATACTTCTACTTTATCATTGTAAAATTGCCGACTTCCTGTGAAAGATTTACAAATTTTACAGACATTTGCCAATAAATAAATTTTCTCTAACAAATTTATGTATAATGCACGGCAAGATTCGTGTTTGTTTTGTTGAAGATGAAATACATAACCCGCGTTTTCCTTTGCGTACTAACCTCTATCTCATATATTCAGGCAGTTTGAACTGTCAGGAGGACAAAAAAGTTTTTCTGTACCATTTCAAAAAGTTGGCCAATATTAAGTTTTTTTGAAAAAGTAGGTCCAAGTCATGCTCAGGAGGTCCAAAGGTTTGGTATTATAAGGTTTTGTCATTGAGAAATACAAAAGCGAGTAATCACTTACTATTCCAATAGTTCATGGCAATGTTAAGGTTGTAGAAAAGTAGACATATTAAAGGTTTAGAAAAAGTAGGTAAATTTCAGTCAAAGATCAGGAGGTCAACGGAAAAGGTCTTATTCCTACCATATATAAAGCCAGGTTAAGGACAAGTAATATATACCAGGAACAAAAACAATTCATCCAAGATATTCGATCACAGGGGCCATAAAAAAATAATTTAAGATAAAGTATATTCCATAGAGGATCCGGAGTTAGAATAGGTCCAGCATCCCCTTGCGTGTCATAAGAGGCGACTGAATGGGGCGGTCATTCGGTGAGACCGCAAAAACCGAGGCCCCGTGTCACAGGCAGGTGTGGCACGATAGATCCCTCCCTGCTCAAAGGCCCTGAGTGCCGAGCATAGGCCTAAATTTGCAGCCCTTCACCGGAATTGGTGACGTCTCCGTATGAGTTAAATATTCTCGTGGGACGTAAAACAACAAATAATCAATCACCATACACTCACACTAACAAGCACATCCATGTATCGAGGTATTTTAAGTCAAGGTGAAGGTCAGAGTAGGGTGACAAGGATTTGTCTATCCACCCGAGAGTTCGGTGTATCGTCGGATAACCCTATACATAATGTTTGATATGGGTTCCATATCACGGATTTCCTCTGCTATGGTTACTTGTTCTTGAAACAATGTACATAGAATGAAGATATAAGAAACTCCGAATCAATGATGGACATCCAAGATCTTTGAGAAATAGGGTCCATCAGCTGCAGAAAAGGCGCCACCCAAATTATTATTATCATGCACATTATATAGCGCCCTATAATATAAAAAAAAAAATACCCTAAGGCGCTTGACCGTCAACAGGGGATGCTTACTCTCCTAGGCACTGATCCCACCTCTGGTGCGTCCAAGGGGTCCGTGATTGCCCAAACTCTTGTTTTGTATTATATTTGGGACTTACGAAATTGATCACTGTTGTATCTTTGCCTTTACATAAGGTTCGAAGTTATTTAAGAATATTATGTAAACACAAAAAATCAGTGACAAATGAAGCTAACTACAAGCAAACTCGCATACACTTCTTAAGATATATGTTGATATAAATATATATTTTTTTTTTTTTTTTTTTTTTTTTTTTTTTTTTTTTGTAGTCAATCATATATGATAATAAAAAGTTAGTTTTAATAATTATATAAGTCAATTTCAGCGCAGTGCTCATAGTTAAAAGCACTTTAAAAAGGTAGGTCTTTAAATTTCTTTTAAAAACACAGATATTCAATCTGTTTCTAACCGAAGGTTTTTGGAAGACTGTTCCACAAACTTGCTGATGAGGCTTCAAAGCGCCTGTCACCAAAACATTTTTGTCCGCACAAATGGTATATTTATCAAAACCGAATCTTCTGATCGCAGTGACCTTGTTGGATGTAGATAATTGACCAAGTCCTGGTGTACACTGGAGATAGCCACGCAGAGCTTTGAAAGTATTTACTAGGATTTCTGTACGAATTCGGAAAGTAACAGGTAGCCAATGTAGAGAGATTAAAATGGTTGATATGGTCGTGTTGGGAAGAGCGAATAAATAGTCCGGCAGAGCAGTGTTCTGTACATTTTACAGCTTTGTTAAAACGCTGTTTTAACAAAAGAAACAACCAAAGGTTTTTTACGCACGACACACTTGTAATGACTTGATCCTCCAATGTGAGTTGACAATCTAAGAAGTCACCAGACTCTTCTTTTGGGAGCAAATCAGCCAGTCTTTGTCCTGATTTAGTTTGGATATTTGACTGCATCCAGGAGCTTTTATCTGAGAGGCACTTTTGAGTCTATCTGCAATTATGGTGCAGTTAGGTTTAGTAACCATGTATACTCGCGTGTCGTCGGCATAACAGTGATAGCACATGTCATGACGTCGGCCATATTTCACCAATGGGTTTAAAAACAATGCAGTAAAGACGTGGTCCCAACACAGAGCCCTGGGGAACGCCAAAACATAGCTGAACATCGCTGGAAACTGTTTTACCAATTGCAACCTGCTGACTGCGTAAGAGAGATATGATCTAAACCATGCCAATGCTGATCCAGATATTCCATAAGAATATTCCATACTGCCAATGAGAATTTGTATCTATCACATCAAAGGCGGCAGAAAGGTCGAGCATCACAAGGGGCCACACGGAATTCCATCTTATGCAGACACCAATGTCGTGATGGACACGTAAGTAGAGCAGTTTTGGTAGAGTGACAAGCGCCGATATGCAAGATTGCACGTGGTCGTTGAGATCATTTATATCAAGGTGTTTGTCAAATCGAGATGCTACCGCTTTTTCAAGGATTTAGATAAGAACGGTAAATGAACCAGTCTTCTCATCGGGCCTTAATCAGACCAATGTATTGGCTCACGTTGGTCAATGTGGTCAACATATTGGACCCTGTTGGGCCACTGTATGTATTTAAGATTGGGCCAATTGTGATTCCTTCATACAACCATGATGCCCAATAGTTATATTGGCTCTTTGACGTTCAGTGTATACTTTGCTGGTTTGGTATCGACACTTTTGTTGACCCGTAAGGTCCGGGTTTAGAATAGGTCCTCCAGCATCCCCTTCGTGTCGTATGAGGCGACTGAATGGGGCGGTCATTCGGATGAGACCGGAAAACCCGAGGTCCGCGTGTCATAGCAGGTGTGGCACGAAAAAGATCCCCTCAACTGCTCAAAGGTCCTGAAGTGCCGAGCACATGCCTAATGTGTAGCCCTTCGCCGGCAATGGTGACGTCTCCATATGAGTTAAATATTCTCGAGTGGGACGTAAAACAGTAAAATAATCAATCAATGTAAACAAGCTAGAATTTCAAGTGTCCTTTCTATTGGCTAAAGGCTTAAAGTAATATATCAAAACAGCTACTATATCTAAGCATACAAACTTAGTACAAGTTGATAGAGAAAATTAAAAATTCAAAGTTATTTATTATCAAATAAACACAGGTATTCAAATTTCACAAGTTGAATATACCAAAAGAAAGATTTTTATAACATAAATTGGTTAAGTTGAATATGTTTAAACAGTAAACATTGACAACTTTAAACATAATAGAAGGTGCAAACTTTATAATGTACATAAACACGAAAATTGGAAAAATATTGATGAGAACCTTTTCGAGTTACAGAGTACACAAAATATGCAGAGTCAAAAGCATAGTACTTAAATTGCAAAAGAATACTTAGTCGAAAATATTAATACTGTATAAATGCATAAACATTTCTCAAAAATTGCTCTACATAAGGGTTCGTATTTCAATATGTAAACATCGATTGGAAAACAGTTTGAGTAACAGAATGCACATCATACACCTCCGTCAATAGCATAAATTGCAAAGAAAAGTCCAACATGATAAACCAGAGCCACATTGCTCACCTGAGTGATCTTGGCTCTGGCTAAGCAGTGGTGATTTTATAAAGAATTTAAGTTTCATTAAAACTGACCCAGTGGTTCTGGAGAGAAATTTTTATGCAAAAACTTTGATCCCTATTGTGGCCCCACCCTACCCGGGAGGTATGATTTGATTAACTGATCAAGATCTATGGGCTCGCGGCAGGTGTGACCGGTCAAAAGGGGATGCTTACTCCTTCTAGGCACCTGATCCCACCTCTGGTGTGTCCAGGGGTCCCGTGTTTGCCCAATTCTTGTTTTTGTATTCTATTTAGGACTTACGAGATTGATCACTGTTCGTTATCTTTGCCTTTACATTTTGACAACCTATATAAAGAATTTGAAATACTAGTCTTAGGAAAATTGCATTTTGAACGCAAACAATATTTCCTACTTTACGCTATATTTTTCATAAAATATTCTAAATAGAAACAGTTCACAGTAGAGTATGGTAGAAAGTAAATCTCTTGATTGAATATCATTTAACTAGAATTAACTGTCTCCACGATGAAGATCTGTGTAATGTTGACTCTCTGTGAGAAGTGCTAGTACATCACAGTCCGGGGAGTAACGATTCCGTAACCGAATCCAAATGCGGCTATTTTCAAAATGTTAAAAGGTGAAAAAAGTTTTTGATGAATGGTTCAAATCCAGAATTGTGTAGTTAGACTATTTTTGTTTTGGCTGTTGATCTTGAATGTGTTTGAGCTCATTTTCCATCTCCTTTGCATACTTTTTTCCAGTGCTGAGTGACGCCTTTTTCCTGCGTGCTGTTTGGCCTGTAGGTCCCTCAACATCATCTTAGACCTCCACCAGCTCTCGAAAACATTGCACTTTGCCTCGTGCATGACCCGCGCTGTGGATGAGTTCTATTTTCTCTCCTCCACTTCTGCTCTTAACTCCTCACAATAATCAAAGTGACACATCGTTATTACGTATACCAAAGACGTTCTTAACATTCTAAATATGCTGCTCAACTACACAGCAGTCTGCTCAGAATGTTTTTACCACAACATTATCATCCATGAAACGTATAAGCAATCCGTGCGATACTCACACCTATAACACCCCTGTCAATTCCTTAATTACAAAACTGTTGTTAAAGTTTGGTAACATGCACCATTTATGCTGTAGACTAAATATTTAGCTATATTGATAAACTTTTTGGTGGCGATTAAAACTGATGGCTTATCGAAAAAATCGCTGATCTCTGATCGCGAATTTGAAGATTAATGCGAATATGAATACTTAGTATACGATATTCACGATGTAAACACGTGGTGGAGATTGATGTAAACTGTTGATATTTGCTACATCCTTTCTTGCTTTTGAATTGATGTTTAAAACATCAATTCAAAAGAAAGAAAAGATGAACAAAAAAGATAAAACATGTTGATAAGAAGATTAACGGCTAATTGAGGATATGTCCATACTGAAAATCCCAGTGGGTTAATAAAAGGCTGAATATCACCTGTTGCCAGAGACGTTTAAAAGGAAAGAACGGGAATTACTATTTATATCGTGATTAAAATTGCCAACGGATTCCAAGAGTTGCAGAAGTGTAAGTGAAGCTTGTGACTGCGCGGGAATGAATTCGTATACAGGAGTCTTATTTATTTCTGAAAATGTCATATTGTGTAAAAAGCATTTTGGATTTCTCAGCACCATGTAAACATAAATATAGAAAGGGGTAGAAATTTCATATAGACACCATTTATCCACTTGATTCAAACGCCTAAAAAATAAAATAAGGCTGAAAATCTACAGAGTGCCTAGAGGTAATATCTGAACTTCATGCATGTTGAATTTCCAACAGGGTCTTAAAGGGACATGGACACGTTTTGAGGTCAATCTTATGTTTGTTTGTTTTTTTTATGTTTAAAATGATTATGTTATATATGTTCTAATGGTCAGCAAAAATTTTGAAATTTCAAGTCAGTTGTTGAGTTTTAAATTAAGGTAAAGATAAGCACTCACATATTCTTTGCTGTGTAAACAAGCACGTGCGCTTGTTTTGTTTACATAAAGACCGTTTTATAGAAAATATTATGTTTAAAAACAAAATGAAATGTAAGAAATGTTAAAATTTTTTTAACTTGTGTTCGATTGAACTGGTAATAAGAAAAATTCTGCTTTAAACGGAACATTTACCAGCATTTTCAATTTATGTAAACAAAAACACGACCACAATCCTTGTTTATATATGTAGGACTCCAAAGTGCGATGGTACTCCAAAGTACGATGGTCAGCCCAAAAGTACGAATGGTCTGCGCCAAACCCGATGGTCTGACACGCCAAAGTGCGATGGTTCCCCATCATGCCCCAAAGTGCGATGGTCCTGACACGCCATAGTGCGATGGTCCTTAATCATGCGCCAAAGCTCGATAAAGCTGATAAAAGTACATCAGAGAGTACAGGGAGTCCGAATTCTCTCAAATTTTTCGATCTCCTTTTTCTTCAGTTATCCTCGAAAAATATTCGTCAGGGCAAGCTGACGTTAGATTTGGTGATTGACGTCATAATACAGTGACGTCACAAACGTTATCAACACCATCGAACTTGGCATGTAAGACCCAAACTTCCGCCAGAGGTCGTTCGCACGCAAAACTAACATCTTCCTAATAGGCATTGTGGATTGGAAATTTCCGCGAACTACGCGAAGAATACAATGCCAACCGACGTCAACTATGCATTGTGACGTCACGTTTAGCGTCGATGTTTCTTTCAAACCAAACAAGCATCCCGTTTGTAAATATTGAAATGTTCTGTTCAAGTTTTCCTTCTTTTTTCTATATACTTGTAATACGAACGTTGCAAAATTAATCCATTTTTATAAATCTTGTTTTTTATTAAATGAAATCTCTGATGATAATGTGCACTTATTGCGCTAAGTAATTAGCCCGCGCCTAATCGGATGTGGAATATCCCAAATGGTAGAAGTTTGCGTCAAACGGTACGGGGCTGTGCTAAGACACAGGCATTATGGGTTGGATGATGTAAGAGACCATCGCACTTTGGAGTAACATGTAGACCATCGCACTTTGGCGTGGCATCGCACTTTGGCGTACCGTAAGCTAACAAACCAATCGCAACTTTGGCGCAGACCATCGCAACATTGGGGCGACCATCGCACTTGGGGACACCATCGCACTTTGGAGTTTACATATACATTACATGTAGCAAAGAATTGGAAGTGCCGTATCTTACTTGTAACTCAACAAATGACGTTCAAATATTTGCTGAGCATTAGAAATTTTTAAACATTAAAAATGCAAACACGAAATCTAGCTCAAAACATCATGGCCCCTTTAAAATAGCAGAGACATACGTCATTGTTTTTGAGATTTCGCCCGTTTATTTTTACTTGGACATTTACGACGTTCTAGGTAGCCCAAGGAGTTTTCCCCTATGGCAAAAAGTGGGCCGCCATTCGTGAACAATTTTTCATGAAATCTATGCTACTACTAGTATATTTCTTACGAGGAGTTTAAGATCAAAAGAGGGTTAACCCCTGTGATTTTACATATAGATTTAATTCATTCCCCGTAGACTGATAATTTTATAAAACAATTGCAGAATGTGATCTCACCTATACCTTTCATTGCATGAATTTTCTCTGCACATTCTTCTGGTTCTGGGAAGAAACCTGGTACACGTAAAATAAATTATTGAAATAAATCACATTCTAATTTTTATTATTCAATTCATCAAAAGCAAAGATCATCAAATTTCATTTATTTTTAATTCATAGACCAATGTCAAACCAACTTGAGCACAGCCTAGATACATGTACAGTATGTATCAATCTAATTAAAATTAGCTGTTTTGAATCCGCTACCGCTTTCTCAATGTTACATCAGCGAGTACGCGAGCGGATTGGTAAAAAGGACCCACTCTGTGTCAAATTATCTAAAATACAAACTTAATCCGAATCCCATTTGTATGAGATAATTCGTGATTTTCTATTTAATAGATATAGAAGTGGCAAAAGGAAAAACACACACACAAAAAACAAAATAAAAACAAAACAGAAAACAACCCCCCTCCCCCAAAAAATGGTAAAAAAAAAAGATATATATATAATATATATATATATTATTATATATTATATATATAATTATATTATACACAGCACGAAATAATCACACTAGAAGCGCTAGGGAACATGATAAGACTCCTTTTTGAGGGAGACTTCGTGGCCGAGTGGTCTAGCGCGCTGAGTTTGACGGTCTTGCTAGGCGGTGGGTGCCGTAGGTCGCACGGTTCGTGACCCCGGGCTGGGGTTTTAAAAAATTTTCAGAAGCCTAGTTGTGATTATTTCGTGCTGTATAATGTTAATTAATTAATTATCAGCATGTATCGTTTAGATCCTAGGGATTATATAAGGTTGAGTGTTATAATTGTGTGTTTGTGCTTTATATTAAAATATTTTATGCAATTGCATCGAAAGATCCATTCTCCTTATAAAAATATCTTAAACTTGAACAAGAGCGACTGTGTGAGATTGCCTCAGTGCGTTAGAAGCGCTTAGGAACATGATAAGACTCCCTTTTTTAGGGGAGACGTCGTGGCCGATGGGTCTAGCGCGCTGAGTTTGACGGTCTTGCTAGGCGGTGGGTGCCGATGGTCGCACGTTCGACCCCGGGCTGGGTGAAAAAATTTTTCAGAACCTTAGTGTGATTATTTCGTTGCTGTAATATGTAATTAATTAATTATCACATGTATCGTTTAGATCCGTAGGGATTAATTTAAGGGTTTGAGTGTTATAATTGTGTTGTTTGTGCTTTATATATATATATATATATATATATATATCCCATAATAATAGTACTTAATTGTAACGGGACCGTTACGGATGTTCCCCCAAACATTCCCCCCATTCAGCAACTGGTGTCATTTTTGCTTTTCGATTGCAAGCGATTTTTTACCATACCAATCTGTGTAATGAGACACCACTTTCTATCGTTCAGTAAAAGACATGGAACAGAGAGCCCAAAATATGATATATGAAATTGCAACGTGGCATATACGCGCATGCGCTCACATTTTTCCCAATATAATCTCCTTGTAGATTTTTGCAGCATATACCTATGATCCAAATTTCATTCCAAAGCCTCATTAAAGAGAGATGCACATACGAATATCAATCCAAATCAGATTTCGCGCACGCCGTGCGGAGCGTGTGCTGGCTAATGATTTTTGACATCATCAATTAACAAAGATCCCATACAATACTCTGATAAACATTTCAAAACTATTCATTCAAATGAGAAGATCTCGTAGAGTGTAATACAATTAGGACATAAGAAATTACATGCACGCGCATTCACGCGCACGCGAATTAAGATAACGATAATTTTTGACACCATCTTTAGGCACTATTCTAACACTCATAAATAATTTGAAATTGATTTCACGTGCTTTAATGGCACTAACCGCGCCTAGCAATGCCATCCCTCCGCTACAGTCACTCGACGCACACATGAACGAAAAATCAATGCACCGTGCACCGACGACGCGCAACAAAATCTAGTGAGTATGACACAACTTGAAGTTCCCAAACTTACTCGTTCGAATACAGTTCCGAAAAGACGTCTGAAGGATCATACTACCCAGTAATTTAAAAATATTGATATCATAGTATGCCGCACTCCATTTCCCTCTAACCGCAAAGTCCTATCACACCGGCCAATTTCCCCAAAACTCGCCTTCCCCATCCAGGAACTCTCAAGCACCACGCGCATGCACCGTGCTAAACCCTAGCCGAATCTCTTGACATAACGCACCCCTTTATGCAAGGACCAATCAAGATGTCACCTCACAAATTAATATCAACAAATTCATCAAAATAGATCTCTCAAACAAGAAACAAAAAAGAACCAGCATACAATAGGACCAATTGCGAAAGAACCATTAGGACCTTAACCAAAAGAAGCATGCCAACGAATGCCAAATGCGCCCAAATGCAAGCAGCATATTGCAATTTTATAATGGTAACAACCTGATGATAATCACTTTAATTGTCTAACCATACTAGCTGGCTCGAATATACCATTATCCCAAACATTCTTTATTTATAAACAAAAAAGAATACAAGAGACGAATTTTGCTACTCATATTCACATCCACACAAATGCAGGCACCACCCTGTGAAAACCACCCCCGCCCCCACCGTGCCCTAACATTACGCAAATTTGATCATACACAAAACAATTCAGGATCCATCAAGTTCTACCTACCTGGCACATACAAAAATGATTTCATGTGACCCACAGAATAAAACCAAATGACTCGATTCCGAAGTAGGGCCAAAAATGCCAACTGCACGGCATGCCAATTCAAAGACAAAAACGAAAATGACTAATCGATTCCGAAACACCTCTCCACCCCACATGAATTAACTATCAATGCCCTAAAACCAAACCGTCTTGCATATCGAATCCCAATGTACAGTATCTGGAATCACATTCCCCAGGCTGGACACAAAAAACTACCGCCGAGCAAAATATAAAAAAAGAAGAAGAAAGAAGCAAGAGAACTAGATTCAGAATCTCAGTTGCAGGCCAAACGTAGAACCGAAAGAAACCACAAGGATACATTTCCCGATTCCACGATTTCATAGAAATGAAGATAATCACCCTATTGATATGGATCTAATACCGCAAAGATTGGACACAATGATCGCCTCTAGAAGAATGAAAAAAAACTTAAGCATTGGACAGATTTTAAGGGCCCACTCTGAAAACTTGAACCCGAAAACGAAACAATTGACGACAAAATTAAAACAATTAAAAGGAATGAATAACAACAATATATTCTAGTTTCACAATGAAATATAGAACGAATCGTTGATTTATAAAGGGTATTACTCGAAATTCACTTAAACATAGCGAACGGAACGTAAAATAAAAATATTGAAGATGAGCACTACTATGTTCAGAGTCAACTTTCAAGCAAATTCAATCGATCTATACCGGTTTTTACAAAACCAAAGTGTTTTCTCATCGGGAACAGAACGCATTAGATTAGACGTCAATCTTGGCCCCTATGAAACTCCACTGATCAACGTAATAATTATTCAATTTCGACTCTGATTATACAGATGAATGCAACGTTGAAACAAGACAGCTATTGCTTATATAAATGCCTAACAAATTATTTTTAGGTTTTTTTAGTATATCGAAAAATACTTTTAACCCCTATAATCGGCCCTCCATAACGAGGTGGTGGCCCCTAAAGACTGCATATTGTCGAATACGGCCCTTTTCATTTTCTACAATTTGTGTTCTACAATGCTTTAACAAATATTTTAGTTTCATAATTATCTTTCGATGTTGTATTTTAAGGGTCCATCCCTGAAATCCTTAATGGGAGATGTCAGACAAAATTTGAACGATGCATATTTGCTCAGGGTTCACATTCAAGCAATTCATGTTATATAACATTTCACAAAATGTTTTGTTATAAGGATAAGAAAGCATCAAAGTTTCTATTACTTTTGGCCCTTTGAAATCCCTATTACGTAATCAATTTTTCATTTCGTTGATACTTCAGTGATCCAAAACAATTTTAAAACAAAACAACTTTGGTCTTCAATAAATGCCTTATTCAAAGTTCTTTTTAGTTTCTGAGATATTTAGAAAATTAGTTTGGACCCTTCTCAGCCCACTAATTGTTGAAGGAGGAAAGGCTTGCGCCCCTTAAACTATATCGGCGTAATTGCCTTTGTTAAATTATCTAGAACCTTTTATTAATTACAATTATAATCAAATATTTTTAGTTTTCATAATATATACAATGTTGAATTTTAGGGTCATCCCCTGAACTCCTAAAGGGAGATGTAACGACAAAATTTGAAGATGGACATATCTGAATTAGAGTACACTATTCAAGCCAATTCATGTAGATATACACATCATTTCACTAAAATGTTTCCTTTAAGAGATAGAAGCATCAAGTTCATACTTTTGGCCCCTTGAAAAATCCCTTAGTACGAAATCAATTTCATTTCCGTGATAATCAGCTGATTCCAAAAACAGATATTAAAAACAAAGCAAAACCTGTTAGCTTCAATGATTAGACTTAACAAGATTCTTTATTAGTTTATTGAGATATTTTAGAAAAAAATTTTCGACCCCCTCTTCAGCCCCTAATTATGTAGGTGATGGCCCCTAAAACTTGATATCGATCGGAATAGGCCTTGTATTATCTAGAACTTTTTTAAAAATTATACAATGCACAACAAAATATTTTTAGTTTTTCATAGATATATACGATGTGAATATTAATTGGGTCAATCCCCTGGAACCCTAAAAGGGAGATGTAAGACAAAATTTGAAAGATGGCATATTGTTTATGAGTCAACATTCCAGCAATTCATACTTATATATAAACATTTCACAATAATGTTTTTGCGATTTAAGAGATAGCATAAGCATCAAAGTTTCATACTTTTGGCACCCTTGAAAGTCCCTCTTTATTACGTATATCAATTTCACTTTCAGTTGATATCAGTCTTTGATGGCTAAAATCGTTAAAAGCAAGCAAAGCTTGTTTACAATAAATGTAACAAATTCTTTTTAGTTTTGAGTATTTTAGAAAATAGTTTGGACCTCTCAGCCCTTAACTATTAGAAAGGAGTGGCCCTAAAACTTGATATGTCGGAATACGCTTGTAATTACCTACAACTTACTTATTCTACAATGTTTTAACAATAAGTATTTCTGTATGAAAAGATATTGCGAATATGTGCAAATAAATGCAGTGAAAATGTTTGACGTGTTTTTTCGGGTCATGGCGAGCTTTGACGTTTTTTTCGCGTGACACCGAAATTTGAAATTGCCCCTGTGCACAATAATTGAATAAAATCTTGCGTCTACAATCCCGAAAATTGGAAGATGAATCTCGTAACTTTAGTTCCGAGAACATTCTGGACAAAAGACTGACCACACCAAAATTTTACAAAAACGCAATATATGGACGTAATATTTGACGAGGTTTCACGAGAAAAACATAAAAAAATCCGTATAAAATTCAGTGAATATCTATCATCCCTTTTCCTGAAAATTTGACGAAAATTGGAATGACGCATTAGTTCGAGAAAATCGCCTGCACAAAATTGTGTAAAGAAAAAAAAATTAATTAAGAAATTGAATAACTAGAAGTATCGACTCCTTTTTCGTGCGACGAACGAGTACGCTCTTTCCGTTCTATTTGATGATGAGATAAGATCTTTTTGTTTAAATCCGATTGGGATGAATGACAAATATAGATGAATTAGCATCAAGGCGCCTACATTAAAAAATAGGGGCACCGACAAAGACAGGTACTCGATGACACGCCTTGCATATATCTATGCTACAAGGGCAGAATATTCCGCTTGTAATCTATAACGATCTCCCGGCAGATTGTAATATTAGTTTGTACACACACGTTCATCAAACATGCTTTGGTTTGGATTGCCAAACTTTCGGTTGCAGTGTTAGAACTTCCGGTCGCGACCATAATATGTCTTACAAATTAGATTCTTATACTATGTCCGTTTTTAATGAACGTTTTAAATGAGGACAATTGAAAATTGCAGATTAGCACTACTTCTGGTGGACACTGGAAGTGATGCATTATTTTTCGCAAAAATACTTTTTGACGTTACATTCCA
>CAJDSM010109431.1:0-22209 GCA_903981925.1 Ostrea lurida
GTAAAGCTTTGATCCCCTTATTGTGGCCCCATCGTACCCCCGAGGGTCATGATTTGAAGAAACTGGAATCTCCTCTATACCAAAAAGCTTCCATATAAATTTCAGCTTTCCTGGCCCAGTGGTTCCTGAGAAGATTTTTAAATGACACCACTCTTTTTTGCATTTTCGTGAATATCTCCCCTTTGGTAAGGGCCTGATCCTTCATTTGAACAAACTTGAAGCTCCTTTACCCAAGGATGATGTGTACCAAGTTTGGTTGAATTTGGCCCTGCGGTTCTTGAGAAGATGTCTAAAATGTGAAAAGTTGACGGACGGACGGACAGACGACGGACAACAGGCGATCAGAAAAGCTCACTTGAGCCTTCGGCTCAGGTGAGCTAAAAATCATAGTCACTGCATCCTGAGAGTAGACTCAAATTCTTGAAATGAAGCAGTCTTTAAACATCTAAGGAACATCTAGCATCTACTATGTATAGTCATTATGAACAAGGATGTTCCACCAAAATTGCAAAATTCACAACACCCTCGGCTAGTGGATCTGGTGCTAGGGTGGGCTTGTTGTAATAAAGAACTTCATACTAGTTAGGAAGGTGGATTGTTCACTACACTGCGAGTTAGCAGCACTTCTGTATAGATGTGTGGTTGGTGTGTGTGACACTCGGGCGACCATTAAGGCCCATGAACTTAATGATCATAATACCATGTAAAATGTAATGTTTATGTTTCAAGTGTTTTTACCTTTGATGTCTAGAGCTACAAGACTTGTAGCACTATTAACGCGTCTCAGTCCACACCCGGCTGTATGTTTAAACATAAAATGTATTCCTTAAATGTACTGTTAACGTTGTAATTGTACGTAGGGAATCTTGTTAACCATTTACCCGTGTTTTAATGTGTTTGTATTCATTTGACTGATTTCATTTCACATTGTACAGGTATGTGTTTATGTGTGGTCGCTGGCTCTCGTTAGACAGCCTAGATTGTCAAGTCGATACTGTTCTTCCTGTGTGTGGCCAAGAAAACGTCACAACCTTCAAAAATATGTTCTTCATCAACTATAAGGAAAACCTGGCTGATAGTCATTTGTGGATCTCCATCTACTTCCGACCCACTAGCAGTCATTTCACCCGCATACAGCGAATCTCCTGCTTGCTGCTCTTCATTATGCTGACAATGATCGGCAATGCTGTATACTTCAGACCGCAGGACGATTATGAAAACCCGGCGATGATCAAATTAGGTCCTTTGCAGTTTTCATGGCAAACAGTGTACATCTCATTAATGAGTACGTTGATTTCAACCCCAGCAACCATTTTTGTCGTCACCTTGTTCAAGAAGGCAAAACCTCGATTCCTTGATCACGACGTCAAAGATTCTTCTCTCAAATACTCTGTCCCAGTAATTAACAATTTCATGGGCAAGTTATTAAAAGAAAGCAAGGAACTTGAGCGCACTCTGGTGGCAAAAGGTGTCATAAGTAATGATGGAACAATATTACCATTTTGGTTTACTTATTTAGCCTGGTTTTTGGCGCTCGCTGGAAGCTTCACTTCAGCGTTTTTCATCATGTTGTTTAGCATGGAATGGGGAAAAACGAAAACAGAGATGTGGCTTGCACAGTTTTTCCTCGCCTTCTTTGAGTCGGCCTGTATTCTGGATCCATTGAAAGTATGTAATCTTGCGCCTTCTGAATTCATTTAATTTGCTTTGTTTTGCTTTCAAGAATATCAAAAACTCTTTTACAATCGAGTTAAGAGATCGATGAAGTAGGTTTTCGATTCGGGGGCATATAGTTTTTGGCTTGTCCGTCTGTCTGTCCTCGTGAAAAACTTGAACTTGTCATAACTTTTGAATGGTAAGTGATAGGGCTTTCATTTTTCACATGTGTATTCCTTATGATAAACCATTTCAACTAGTACCGAACTCTTGGACTTCTTGAACTTTGACCTACTTTTCAAAAACTTTAACATTGGCCATACCTTTTTCATGGTATGTGATAGGGTTTTTATATCTCTCATGTGTATTCCTTATGACAAGCCCTGTCAACAAGTACGAAATTTTTGGACTTCCTTGACCTTGAAGTTTGACATAATTTTCAAAAAAATTAACATTGGCCATAACTTTTTAACGGTAAGTGATAGACCTTTCGTATTTTACATGAATAATCCTTTTGACTATCGTGGAATCCGGGGGCATCAGTGTGTCATAAACACATCTTGTTATACATAGCCACACAGCTCAAAATGTTATCAATATTAATTCAACTGTCCATTGCTTGGTGAATCAAGTGAATATTTTTGACTATAATGAGGGGCCAATTTACTAAAGAATGTATACCCAAAGCGCTGTGGCAAGGGGATTAAAAGTATATTAAAAGCATAATATCTCGTGTCTTCAAACGTTGTACAACTGCCGAACTCCCTGAACTGCTTACAATGCTTCGTCAAGATCGCTTCAAGAGTTTGCAGCACTTGCGTAACCGGTTTAGAACAACGCAAAACACCAGGGACAAATGCAAGAATATATCGAGATACTGTGCTGTAGCATCAAGCAGCGTCACGTTGATGTGGGAATGTCCCTTAAACATGATTGACAGTACATGTATATTAGACTCCAATAGTTGCAACAACATTATCCAAATGTGTTTTCTTTACAAAGATGGCACCGTGTTCCCTTCCCTGCTGCGTCACGATTTATGCTTAGATGGGAGTCGGTGTGTTTTCGACGTCAGCACGACCGTTATACCGATAACTGCGTATGTGAAATGTGACAGAATTGAATCTGTAGTGATCGCAAAACCCGCCTTTTTTCACCTTTGAAGACAATCTGACATCTTAACGGCACATTGATATTGGTCCAATATTCTGTTAATGCAATGATAACAATAGCAACGCCAACGTAGCATTGCACGCCCGTCATGGCCTCGACAATGGAAAAAACACTTTGTGCATTGTGACTTTGACCTTTAACCAGTGACCTTGGCTCAAAGTCATGACTCATCCTTAGGTCTAGAGCAACAATTCTGTGAAATGATATTCCAATCCTTGCACTCAGTGAAAAGTTTTGGCCCGGACAATGTTAAAACCACTATGTGCATTGTGACCTTGACGTTTGACCTTGGCTGAAGGTCATGACACTTCCTTGGGTCTAGACCAAAAATTATGTGAATATTTCCAATCCATGCACTCATTGAAAACTTATGGTCTGGACAAGGTTAAAACCACTATGTGCATTGTGCCCTTGACGTTTGACCTTGGCTGAAGGTCATGACACTTCCTTGAGTCTAGACCAAAAATTATGTGAATATTTCCAATCCATGCACTCATTGCAAACTTATGGTCTGGACAAGGTTAAAACCACTATGTGCATTGTGCCCTTGACGTTTGACCTTGGCTGAAGGTCATGACACTTCCTTGGGTCCAACAATTCTGTGAAATCTTCCAATTCATGCACTCAGTTAAAACTTATGGTCCGGACAAGTTAAAATGTGCATTTTGACCTATGACCGGTGACCATGGCTCAAGGTCATGCCACCTCTTTGGGTCCAAAGCAATAAGTATGTGAAATATTATTCCAATCCATGCACTCAGTTTTAAAAAAACTTTGGTAAGATTAAAACCACTATGTACATTGTAACCTTGACCTTTGACCAGTGACTTTAGCTCAAGGTCAAGACACTCGCTTAATTCTAAACCAACAATTCTGTGATTCCAATCCATGCACTCATTTAAAACGTATGGTCCGGACAAGGTTAAAATCATTATGTACATCTTGACCTTTGACCAGTGACCATGGTTCAAGGTCATGGCACTTCCTCGAGCGCAGGCAAGAATTCTGTGAAATATTATCCCAATCCATGTTCTCGGTGAAAAGTTATGTCCCGGACAATGTCAAAAACCACTATGTGCATTGCGACCTTTACCTTCGACCAGTGACTTTGGCTCAAGGTCATGCCACTTTCTTGCGCCCAGGGCAACAATTCTGTGAAATATTATTTTAATCCATGCATTCAGTAAAAGTTTATGTCCCGGACAAGGTTTAAATCATTATGTGCATAGTGACCTTGACCTTTAACCAATAACCTTGGCTCAAGATCATGACACTTTCTTGGATCCTGGGCAACAATTTTGTGAAATATTGAAATCTACAGAGGGTGTCAGAAGTTATGGCCCGGACAAACTATTTCGGACGAACGCCGAACGGACGGACAACGCCATAACATAACTAATAAATTCCCCCAACGAAACAGCTAGAAAACTATGAAAATGCTAGATAGTTTATGCATATTTTAAGTGATCTTATGCGTAATTCAGAGTAAACCACACCCTATTTTTAAAAATTCTTGCCAACCCCAACCCCTTGTGGTCAAGGTACCCCCTTTCGATTCCCCCTCCCACTGAAACCTAAATTGCCTACACATGAAAACAGTACCAATGTATCATTGAAATTAAAATCTAACATTATCTTCTCAAAATGCAGCTTTTATGAACGTGTAACATCTGAACTACTCACATTTTAATGTGAATGAAGTCTCACAAATTCAAATAATAGTATTATATGGATTTGCTTATTGATGTTGATCATTATGATAAAATAATGGTAAAATGTACATATGTACATTAAAATAAATGCAAACAAGCATACTAATGGTCAAACTGATCAAACAAATTATTTTCAGTAACGGGCGTATAAAAATGTTACCAAAAATTGGAGTTCATTTCTTTTGCGTGTCAGTGTATTTTTCTATATAATCGAACAGCTAAAAAAAAAACAGCAAAAAAAACAAACAAAAAACAAAAAAAAAAAAAACAAAACAAAACAAAAAAAAAAAAAACAAAAAAACAAAAAAAAAAAAAAAAAAAACAAACAAAAAAACAAAAAAGAAAAAAAACAACAACAGCAAAAAAAAAAAACCGCCAAAACACGCAGTAGTCATTTTATTAACTGAATCTTTCATACATTTTTGGGGTCTGATTAGGACTTGTTACATTTATTCTAGCGCTATAATATACTGGGTAGATATTCTATATTGAGGACAGTAAAACGTGTTTTCATAAAAGAGGTCTGTAAATATGTTGTACATTCCTAATGCAACACCTGACCTAAGCTTTGCAGTTTGAGTGGAACAACAATTCCTTGACAATTATTTTAAAAATGAAGGCGTTGTCAAGCATCCGTGCTCGTTAAATGCCCATTAAATATTGAATTTGGGTGACCCTGAACTGTTGATGACCGTGATTGATTATCATAAGTGATTGTGGTACTTTTTTATTAACCCAGCGTTTACATCATTTTGTGTTATCATCAATTCTTAAGTATTTCTCATATCTTAAAATGAACTGTATTATGCGTTACTAATTTGATCAGTATACATTCCGAATTTGCGATGCATGAAATACATATGCTGCATTTACATTTTAGGTTGTGATGATGGCAGCAGTGTTTGCTTTAATCTTCTCACAAAAGGAGCGATTCCGACCGTCCGGACTAACTCGTGAAATCGTTCTGAAAAATTACAGACAGAGATATGGACAGGAGCAAAGTAAATATGAATGTTGAAAAAGCAAATTGTTAAAAACTTAAAATAATCCTGATTATACATATTCAAGTTAAGATTTTGTTAAATGTCTTCAAATCACCTTACAATACATTTTTCAGACATACGCATTCCAGCACCACCACTAAACCACTCGCTTTTAGAAAAAGCTCGGGAAGACCGCATGCGCGACATTAAAATGATGGACTCGATCAAACAAGTGTTGATCACAATAGTGTACATGTGGATAATATACAGCATCAGTTTTAGTAACAGAGATACTGGATCTTATCATGTGAAAAAGGACTTAAGTGACCGCTTACTGACTCCCAGGGTGACGGGAGTAAAGCACTTCAAAGAGGTTTGTTTATAATGGTTATCGTAAATACGTACCTAGTGAAAAAAAGGTCCCAGCAAATATTAGTAGCGTTGGACGCTTTTCTCGAGAATGGACATATTTGGCAGTACTCTGAAAAGTCAAAATAGATATGTGGAATTTCCATGGGCATGGATTGTGCTCCTTTGTTAGCTGACCCTTGTTTATATTCTTACGAGGCAGAGCTCCTACATGAGAAGAAGAAATCTCTATTGGTAGCCTGTAATTCCACATTTAGATACATCGACGACGTTTATCTATTAGTAATGATCATTTCCATTCATATGTTGATTCAATATATCCCAGTGAACTCGAAATTAAAAAAAACCCAGAGTCTTCCACATCTTCCTCGTAGATAGGTATTTTATTGAACATAGGCATAGAAACTAGCACCTCAACTTTATGATAAACGGGACGATTTCAGCTTTCCCATATTCAATCATCACCTGCATATGGTGCTTATGTTTCTCAACTGAAGCTTGTTTAGCGTGAGATAAGTTTTTAAATGGAGGCAGGCTACTGGCAGACAAGTTGATATAACAGAGGTTTCAACAGTCACGTTTAAAATCAGCATGTCGCAAAATCTATAGTCATTTTAACGATCTAGTTTGCCAATACAACCTGTCATTGATTAAAACGCTGTCTCAGTGTTTCATGTCCATTGATTTGACTATTACTCCGTTTACCTGATCTAAACAATGGGCTCTCGGCGGGTGTGGCCTGTCAATATAGGAGCAATGTTAAATTTATAACCTTGGGTTCAGGTCCCAGGGTGGGACTTGATCACATGTTGGAAATGAAGTACATTTTAAAAAATCTTATTCAATCCTAGATATCGAGTAAATCATGCGGTTTGCGTAATTGTAATGAACAATAAGCTTTGTTCGAAAAACTGGTCAGAGAAATCATTTCCCCCGTCATTTTCCCAGGGTTCAGGCCCCAGATTGTCCAAGTTGATCATATGTTGAAGATGCATTCTGTTTTGTTTCTGGTCTGTGTATATATATCATAATATTAAGCACACAAGGGGCCCTCTTCACTCTACTAAATTTCTGACGCCCAGGCTGGGGAAAATTTTATCATATGTCGAATATACATTATACCAGTATTTCATTCTTTTATAAAAAAAACAAAAAAAAAAAAAAACGATGTTTCTGGACATCCAGAAGAAAAAAAAGATGTGTTCATTTAATTGTCATGAGCAACTGGCGTTCCACCAGAGTCCCATGGATAAGGCGTAATTTCTGGTCCCAGGATAGGACTGTATTAATCATATGTTGACTCTTTCATGATCTTTATGAACATTTGGTTTTCTACAGAATAACTGAATATCCAGGCTTTTAGATATTGTATTTCTCTGTGACTTGATAAACTTCCTCTCCTATTAAAGAATTGTAAATTATCAGAGTGTGATAGTTATTCCAATACATCTATCACAGATTATATTTGAATATGAAGTATAATCAAAAGTACTTAAAGTTCTGAAACGAGGTTGCAAGCAAAAAAAGATATCAGTGGGATCAGCGTCTAATTCTTTTAGAATCCTCTACGATAAACAAACATTAACATGATCAGCTCTCATTTTTATACTTTGTTTTAATTTTGGTGTCTATACTTGTGTGTATGTTTCAGTTAAAAACAAAGTATAAACGTGAGAGAGTAACGGCGATCTGATCAAGTAAATATTATTACATGTATTTGTTTATCGTGGAAATGTGCATTTTTATAACACATACAGATCTGTAGTGAATTACACCCTTCATTTTAAACACACCCTGCCATGAAAATTTCCTCATTCCTTTCTCGATTTTGTCCAACAAATTTTCATCCCGACAATTAATAACGTTTGATAAATATTTCTTTCAATTCAAAAATTAGCCAATCACGCAACACCTAGACATTATACCTCTGCTCAATTGGGTAAACTGTGTTCGGGTTACACATACGGGGGTTGGTACTCTCTTTTCCAATATGTACACAATACGCAACGTGCAAAACCATACTACCCATAATACTCTGCGTCTCCGCACACTCTCTTTCAGTACAAAACTAGCTATGGATGAATACCTACATTGCATAGTTAATGTAACTGGTTTTCATTGTTGGATTAAATGGGTCATAAAACAATGCTGTAAACTGAAGGATTTTCACTTTGATAGAATACATCTGTTTTCGGAAAAAACCACTGCACTTCGCAATGAACTCTATTTTTAGAGCTCATGAATAAAAGTAAACAAATCGGAAATCGGATATTTTCTACCTCATTTTGAAATTTAACAGGGCAAATCCTATATCAGATCTCAGTGTAAAGTTGCTATTTTTCATTTTCCTCTGGGAGTTGAGTTGTAAGAGTTGTAATATTTTTGAAAATTGATAAAATGAAAATCGTTGGAACTCGGCTGTGTGCCATTTTTTGCTTGACGCTGACATAACGGGGTATCACCTCGTAAAAAGCACACAGATAGCAAAATACATATGTATTCATAACTCCTAAAGACTAAAAAATGTGCATACTCAAGTGACCGTTCACACTGTCATAAAATCCCCGTATCACAAGCACCCCAGATTCCTTATTTTTATTCACACTGATATAATGAAACGATTGTATGTGTTTTAATTGAAAAATAAGATGCTTTGAAAAAAACATAGGTTTATGAGTGATAATACATTGAAAAAAGTCGCTATATATAAAAGGAGAGTGGCTTTCTTCAAACAGATAAAAACAACCAACCAGTACATGGACTGGCTTCACCAGGTGGCGTTCCCAACATTATTCCCGGAATATGAATATAATGGGGAGCGGCTTCATTGGAGACTCAGACAATACGCAGCTGGACAGACCAATTTTAGAGTGGGACCTCCGAGACTAAGACAAGTTCGAGTTGTGCAAGGTAGTGATTTCTCAAAGCATTTGATTTTGATGTTTTTGAAAATGATTGACATGAATTAATGAATTTTATACCTACATTCAGTCAGATATGTACATGGTATGTCTTGTAGATACGGATACCATCCATCCGTTTGGTACTGTGAAAACCTTTCCTTCTTACAACATCATTAACGAAGAAGCACGCAGTTTTTGTTTTGGATGGAAACAACCTCCTTGTGACATTGCTGCAGAAGCTTATTCTTTCTCCTTCAAGGCCTGGAAGTACGTAAATCCGTTGAATATCTGGGGAGTTCCCGTTTTAGGTTATTACAATACGTATTCTGGTGGAGGGTATATCGCAGAACTAGATGTAAATCTCGATTTTACGAACAGAACCATGAAAGAATTAACCGATCACCTGTGGATAGACAGGTCTACCAGAGCGGTTTTCTTTGAATTTACTGTTTATAACTCTGATTTTAATATATTTGCATACTGTATGCTGGCGGCGGAATTCCCTGAAGTTGGAGGTGTCATGACGATGTCTTCCATATACCCATTTCGAATTTATCACCATATAGGATCAACCGGATATTACGTCATTTTCTGTGAAGTTTGCTTTGTACTCTTCTTGGTGGCACAGATGATAAGAGTAGCATACCACTTTTACAAACTTCGCTTACAATTTTTCAGAAGTACGTGGCTTGTGTTAGAATTGGTGGGTATTTTCCTCAGTTTAGTTGCAATTTCTATGTATGCTGGCAGGATGCTATTAGCAAACGAAACATTGACAAAGTTCCTGAAAGATCCAAAGGCTTTTGTCAATTTCCAACACATCGCATATTGGGATTTCCTTCTTGTAGTTCTCATTGGCTTGTTAGTATTTCTTGGAACAACAAGGTTGCTTGGAATTCTAGGGTATGACAAAAGAATTGGACAGGTATTCCGCGTTTTTGACAATTGTGCTTGGGATTTAGTTTGGTTTGGGATCTTCTTTCTTTGTCTGTTTGTTTTCTATGCAATACTTGGATACCTTCTATTTGGGCGAAGTTTGGAGTCTTACTATGATATTTTCCAATCACTTGGGACACTTTTTATAAGCATGATTGGTAAAAGTAAATTCAATGAAATCAATGAAGCGGATCCACTCATGGCGCAGTTTTACTTTTTTACCTACGTCCTTTTCATTGTGTATTTCCTCTTGACCATGTTCCTGGCAATTCTGTGCGAGAGCATCAATGTTGTACATCAGAGAACCAAACTGGATCGCTCAGATGAACTCGTCATATACCTCATTGATAAGTCCGAGATTATGCTTTGTCAGCAGGAAGGGCGGTAAAAAAGTGCATCAAGGTAATATTTCAAAACACAAGCATAACATGTTTATAAATACAAGACGGTAAACCTCAGTATCACTGCATAATATAAAATTTCTGATACTTTTGTCTGATTCAGATTTCACTTCCATCATGACTGAGAATCAGAAGCCATTAAATTTGTTAAAGGAGCTTCGAAAGGAGATTGATACTGCTATGTCGACATATTCTGAACAGGAAGACAAAGACAAGCTTGAAAGGATGGTAATTATGCACATTATTCTTTTAAAACCTCTTTACACAGATTGAAGCGTACGTTTGTCATGTCACTGTAAAGCGTGGTTTACATTTTTGACGGTGGTCGTACTTGTGATTTTTTTACGATTTTCGGGGCATAGCAGGAAGCTACAGGTACGGCGTTTTTGTATACATTATGCTTTGGTCACAACCCCTTCCGATTAGGCTTAGGATATACTCCCGGCATGAGTTTTAGCCATTTTGGCCTGGTCACCAGACATGGCCGGCCGTTGCCCGGGGCTCTCAGGCAGCATCGGGGAGGTGCTCAAATAGTTTTAACTCGAAGTTAAAATTTTGACAGTGTCCCGTAGATTTTTATAATTGACCACATATCCTTCACACGTCGTTTAAGTATCGTCTGATATCCGGCCGGGAACCGAAGACGTAGCCTGGTATAAGCCTTGTTCGTTGTCCTTGGGATACCATTGGGCAAAATTCAACCAAACTTAGTACAAATTATTCGTGTTAAAGGGGATTCAAGTTTGCTCAAATGAAGGGCTAGGCTTCCTTCAAAGGGGAGATAATTACGGAAATAAACAAGAGGCCCACAGGCCTTAATGGTCATCTGAATAGCATTGCCCATATAGGACGTCTCATATTTTGCATTTAAGCCTGAATATGGAATCTATTGTTCACATGTTATCATCTTTCAAAATATGAATTTTTGATGGAAACCATATTGCTATTTTAATGTCCAGTGTGCTCGACCTTTGACCTTTTGACCCCAAATTGCAATTAAGTATAGTTCTAATGGGGATTGGACTTGGTACTTCATGTTCGTATGCTTGTTTCTCGTTTTAGAAAAAGAAGAGCAAAGAATTTCTGAACAAATTGGAACAAGCGACATAGAAGAACAAGAGGGGTACTCTACTCGTACAAATCGCTTGTACTTTGATATGTTGGACAAACCTATTACTTGGTTCACCTTGATTTTTTTTTTAGTTCAATGTTGACATGTTCGTGTAATAAGTGTTAAATGTAAAGTATTGATACACACATACTGCAGATGTATGGTATGCAAATTGATATTTTTTCTTCAACATTTTTTTAAAATGTATGCTCTACTCTGAACACGAGTTATCCGCCAGTTTTGGAAATTAACATGTTCTGTGAAACACAAACCATGCAAGCTAGAGTTTTATCGAGGAATTTCAGTGAAATTTGAGGATAGGCGCTCATTAAGAAATTACGTCTTTCGTTTGGAATACTTTATGGGTTTTACTGATTTTGAGCAACAAGTAAATGTTCAATTCCCGAAAAATTGATCTCATTCTATGCCCTTCTTTATAACTTTACTAGTAGTGCAATCAATGTTTTTGAAGCAAAATTAGACGTGATATAACTATGGTAAATGTAGTTTTAAATCAATATTTTTGGTCAAATGATGCAGATCATTCAGAGTTCTATCATTATTATTATGTTGGCCCATAAGTTTACGCTATTTTTATTTTCAACGAGTGACAAGTGTGCAAATACGCATTGTGCCATGCTCCAAGTAGTGAATTTATTTTAATGATCATTTGTTTATCAACTAAATGTCTAATTGTTTGTATCATTTAAACAATGAAATGCTTTCTTTGTTTTATCGGATGATGAAGTTAGCTAGCATTGCAATAAAAAATCCTAACCCGCGTTAGCTTGTTATGTAATTTTCTGCAATGATTGCGACCTTGATCATCTGATAAAACAACAACCAAAAAAGGAGACATTTATTGTTAATATTTATATGCTTATAAATGCATTTTCAAATTTAATTTTATGTACTAAGATATCTTATCTTTGACCCATTCGTTACTTTTAAAAATGGAAAAGTCAATACACCCTTTGAACTTGGCAACGCTCTGTTAACGCGGATAGGTGGTACTAAAATCCAGATCGAACTACATGTAGTTTGAAACAAATAGAAAAGATTTAGTGAATGTAAATGTTGGGAACGAATGGGGATAATTTCTTTAGATTACAAACAAAACAGACACTGAATGTATTTGTAATATGATTTGTTACTGGTTATGTGTTAAGTAAAACGATCATTTCATTGTATGACAATATTTGTCGGGAAGGATTTGAAAATGAAGTATCAATTTAAAGATTTATTGTTGACAAAACGCTTGCTAATGTAGGTACATGGATTTTCGATGATTAATGTATTTTTTTTTTATCTTTTATATTTTATAACCTGTATTATATATTGTGATTCAAAAGTGAACTCGTTACATATTTAATGCTTATGCTAATATCTGTTGGAATTTGTATGTTATTTAAAAATATCATCTGAAATATTTTTTAAATATTCACGTCTGTCCGTCCAGAAATTAGTTGATATGTTTATGAATAATATGTACACTGAATTGTTGCAATAAATACGTTTTGTTTAAAATATATTTTTAGTGCTTATAGTCAAGGACTGCGTTAATGCTCACTGATAATACAAAACGAATCTCTGTGAACTGTGTGTTGAGAGTATACGTGAACACAACTGCTGAAATGTTGTTTACTTCGGTAGTACTTGATATATATATATATATATATATATATATATAGATATATATATAGATATATATAGATATATATGTGTGTGTGTGTGTGTACTAAGAGCTACAACAATAAAGTCAACATCCTAATTACGTGTACACATACAGATAATGCGTTTAATTAAAAGCATTAAACACCACAAAAAGTACTACTAAAGTAACCAACATTTCACCATTTGTGTTCACGTGTACTCGGTACAGCAGGAGAGTGGCTGAGATATCAATAAGACACAGTACAGCAGGAGATGGGTCAGCGTCTTATCACAGGGTTGGTACCCTGCAATATGTGTAAGAGATTATCAAAAATCTCACTACGTCATAAGAGGTATACCAATGATTAATCTAAAAAGTAGGAAAAATTGTATACAATAGTTATTTCGTCTAAAACAAAAGGGATGAGGCTAGTTTTTTCCAACCCCACCATCCCTTCCCGGCCCGGTTTTTTTTTTTTTTTTTTTTTCTAGTTGCTCCCCCGTGGCTAGGGTTGATATGGGTGGGGTGGGGGGCCCCGTTGGTGCTGCAACTTTCCTCACAGCACGCAACCCGCTGGACAACACTCTGCTCACCCAACTGCCCGAGTGGTGAGCATTTTTGGTAACGTTTGGGCCTGGAGAGAGTAAGGGAGAAGTGGGCTCATCCTAGCCTGTGTTGACGGTGGCATAGGCGCTGGCTTTCCGCGGGGTGGAGGGGAAGGCTCCGAAGTCCTCACACCAAGCCCCCCCCGGAAGGGAGGAAGAGGGCCGCTAGCCCACTCCTTCCTTCGGGTAACAAACTTTTGCCTATACGGTTACTGTGTCAAAAAATGAGGAACATATCCAATTAGTCATTTTTGAATATATCAGTGACTTGTTGGAATAACACGGGAAATAATCATTTTCTTTTTATGACAATGGCTATGACGATGGAGGGACGATTCTCCCAGGACCCAGACATTTGCGCCTCCCTCAACACAGATGGGGGTGATTACCGTGTACCCTCTCATGGACTGTGCGTTTTAAATTTCTAATTTATCTGTTAATTTTATTACATTACTGATCCATTAAAAAAGAGGGTTGGTGGTGTTACAAAACCAGGAAGCGGGAGGTGGGGGGTGGTGTGGAGTGATAAAAAAAAACCCCAAAAGGGTATTTTTATTTTTTCTGAAGAAAATATTGATAAAAAATCGTCAGATGCCTACTCCCAGTCTAACAAAAAACCACATGGACTGTGACCCTCTGCTCCGTGAAATTTTTATTCTTCCTCTTATTCTTTTTGGTCTACAACCCCAACATGCGAATCTGTTCTCTTGTACAGAGCTTTCGCATCTCAGATTTCTCAAAACTTTTTGAAAATAATCTGCAGTCAAAATAACAGCTAGAACTCACCAGAAAATCTCCTCTGCTAAGCTTTTCTTGCTTCTCTATGATCTGTTGTACTATTTCTGTAATATTTTTAATTGTATGGTAATGTACACCCTCGTCCTTGACTAGCATACACATTATCTGTTCATTTGTGTTACACTGATGGGCGTGGGAAGTTTGAGTTGGTGGATGACATAAATACTCAACAACACGAATAGATGGAATCAGCTCTGCACTCTCCTGCGATGAGAAGTAAGCTGAATATAGTACTGTGCTGTGTTCCTGATGTGTTGACTTCACATAGAAAAGTGGTGCGAGTAGGTTAGGTGTGCCGAAGGTTGAGAATGGATGTCCCCACATAAGTAAAACTCCAAATAAACACATATTCTTACCCCATGTACGATGCAGGACATGGAAAGGACTCTGTGGTCGTCCTTTATTTCAGTTCCGTTGGACTATACAGGTATTGCAATGCGCAGGGACAAAGAAGGAAACATGTGTGGTCGCATATTTAATCGAACCCACTAGTGGGCCCCCCAGGGGGGGGGTTCCCTTTTTTTTTTTTTCCCGGAAGGCAACAACCCTTGGAGGCCAGGATTGCTCTTTTGAATATGAGACGGAGGGCTGGGTGTGGAAGAGCGGGCAATTTGCAAAGGCGGAATGACCCTCCTCCGAAAAACTTATTATCCCCTGTTTTTTTGACTGCAGGATCGGGGGGGGCGGTGGACCTCACTGGGAAACCTCCTGGCGCACCCCCACGAATGATTGGGTCTTGTTTGTTCTCCCCACTACTTGATATGTTGCCGGGCGAGGGGGAGCGGGTGTGCCGAGGGGGGAGCCAGCGGGCCATGCGCCCCACCCCTCCCCATTTCCGGGCGGCGTTTAATATTTTTTATGTTTTTGTTTTTTTTTTTCATTTTCACAAAATTTTAGAAAATTTAAACCCATTATCCCCATAAAATACAAAATAGTATAAATAACAAAATGCTCACTTAAGGGTATCTCAACCTCTATCCAGCACCAGGGCGAGAGGTGTGTACCGTCAGCCCCCTTTGCTTGCCCGGAGTCGGGGCGGAGGTGGCCTTCTGCTTATCCACTTTTTTTTTTTTATCATGTTTTTCTACCTCAGCCCGTAACTTTCTTCACTATGTTAATCACGATATGTGGTGTTAAACTACAGAAAGTCATGTATTTTGATTTAACCTAAAATTGAAATATGTAGTATACGTCCATTAAAGCAGACTTTCATAATCATAAGTCATAAATCTGACCCACGGACAAGAGGGTTAAACGAAAAGTTCCTATAGTGTTTTCTTCACTTATCATTCATTTCTGTTGGGAATTACTATTAGGTTTGTTTACTGATGTTAGCAGAAATAGTGTCGGGGTGTTCAAGTCCATAGAAGGCGAGGCGAGCCGACCTTCTATGGACTTGAACGAGGGCATTATTTTGTCTTCCGACTCTCTGGATTTCTGTGTAGAGCAGGGTCGTGGGGAGGAGCTCTATGAGGCGGCCGGGGAGGGAACGACCCTAATAAGGTGTTGTGTGTTGTGTTTTTTCTTGAGGATCTAAATTATTAGTTGGACAGTCTTTATCTTAGTTTGACAATATATGTTAGTCTTTAATAATAAAAAAATGATTCTCCTGTAAACGTCCGCCATGTTGTACCGTCTATATAATTGCTTGAACTACTCATACCACCGAACTCATAAGAGCCAAATTTAGCTCAACGGGCAGTTCTCATCCTGCCGTGACGTGCGTTTTTCAACCAATGCATTACGCATTACATTTCAGTCCGATGCGAGAATACAGATATTGCCTTATTAAACATGTAACGTTTATTCCTGTAAGGGGTCGCGATAATCAAATCTTTATTGTAAACTAATTTTAATTCTAAGCTCGTGAGCATTCTTGTTTAGCTTAATATTGTTTTGTTATTTAATGTTATTATGTTGTACCAGTCGCCTGTCCATCTCACTTCAACTCAATTTCAAAGTGAGATCTCGAAATTTTTTGATAGCCATTAGAGGGAAACTCCTAATGTGAGCATTCAGTAAATATTAAAGGATAGGACCCACAAAAACCCCCAAGGTCCCAAAAATGTAAACCTCTCCTGCTAGAGTTTGAGCAGTCTCTATGTTTCTAGCTCAGGACACTGTAGTCATGCTCCCTTTTAACGTTTATCTTTAGTCACGCTTTGTATCAGACTATTTCTAACGACATAGGAATATACCATTGCTGATTGTGTGGTAGACGTACTTTACAGGTTTTTTTCGGGTGAGGACTATAAAACCAGACCAACAGCTTGCCATTTTCTTCTTTCTACATCTCTGCTGGGTTCCTCGCTATGATTTATTCAACTAGAGCCATAAAATGGATTCATATACCTAGCACAAAGAGAGGGATAAGCGTCGGAAGAATATATCTTTCACGTTGATAGGAATCCTAGTTCCCATATTTTCGCTCTGATCCTGTTATCGCCTTAAATTGCTGACTTGGATTTAGGCGTTGTCTGACGACGCTTAGCTCTGCCTTCCCGACAAATATCTACCGATATCCGCAGGGACGATAGGACAACAGATCTGAGTAAGCTAGCCACTTCAGCAAGTTGATATTCAAGATCCTGATTTGGTGACGTGACAAATTGACAAGGATTTTCATGTGATATAGATCTGCGAAACCTCACACAGCACCCGCCAGCAGGCACAAGATTTCTCCCCTGAGTCACACCTGTGCATTACGTAAGGAGGTGTCTTTCCGCTGACTGACCCGACCGATCCCTAAATTTGATAGTGCTCCCGACCCTCTGAACATTTTATTTGAATTCTTCTGAAGAAAAAAATCGTAGCTTTTCTGGAGTAAAAATATATGTCCTAGTTCGATGGTGTTCTTTGCTGGTTGTGCAAGCATAGTGTCACACATACCCCATATGTTTTCTTTGGTGTAACTCAATAAGCTAGTCAACAAAGTTCAAAGTATAAAATTCAGATAGATTCCATGATTAGTTTACCTCGTAAGTGATAATAATCATAACTGAATCAGATAGGTAAGATTACTTTATTGTTGGTTATTTGATGTAATTGCGTTTGCTATACTGAAAAAAAATTTAATAAATAAAATAAAATGTTATTTCCCTGCTTAGACATAAGTGTTTAGCTGAATTATTGAGTACTTGCCTCGGGCAATTAGTAACCATCAAATATTGCTTGTCCTACTGCAAAGGTTAATCTCAAAGGGAGGAGGAGCACTCCACGTTCGCTTTGCTCTCGCCACCCTTTCCCACAGACTGGAATGTTATCAAGGACAACACAAAAATTCATAACCATTTCCACTTAAGTACTATCAGTACCGAGTCAGACTTATAATCATTATAACCCACCTGAGGGATTATAAAAACCAGCATGTTTCAGTTAAAATAAATGACAATTAATCAGCTAATCGCGATTTTATAATCTTTTCATCCAATATATTTGTTTCCAATCCTTCAGTCTAATATTTTAGCAATTAACATTTACTGTATTGGATAATCTCATTTCAAAAACGCGTCACCCTCTCCTCGCCCGCCGTGGAGTATTTGTAACATCTTGAAAGGGTGCGTCGGATTTAGCGGGGTGGTGGTGTACCAATTTGTGATTTTTGTGCGTTTACCTTGGGTGTAAATTGGTTTAGTGCGCCTCTTAGTTGGATAGAGTGATCTTTTTTATTTATGTTTCTTTTAAACACCCACAAGCATCAAGAAGCGTCGTCCGCCGGGGGTGCCAAACAATTTTTGTTTCTTTTTTTCGTAATGGATATTGTCGATGCCTACTCTTAACAGATACTTTACAGAACGAAATAAACCTGTCACCAGCCTAATCACCATCCCACTGTTCGTGTGGTTGACTCTGTGAGATTCTCCGTTATAATACGCTGATTCTAGGGGGGGGCCCATGGTTTTATTTTTTTTTTGATATCTATGGCGAGTACACTTATCGTGACAATAATCAGTAATGTGATCTCTAAAACGGTCCGTCGTAGGCCCCTCTGCGCCTGCCCGTCTATCTTTCTGGGGGGTTGTCGTGGTGGTCTTGTATCTGCCACCCTTAATCCGTGAGTTAGCCCACATGGTGGTCCAAACCCACTACAAGCCTGGAATTACTAATTCTGGAAAATCTTTGTATACCAAGGCACGTGTGCTTTCCTGGACAGCCTCCTAATTCGGGAAAGGGGTGATCGTCTGGGGCAGATGCTGAGGAGGGGCTCAGCTGGTCTTTGACATCTTTTTGTTTTTTTTTGTTTTTTTCATTTGTCAAATCGAGTGTCAAAACATGTTAGGTGGTTTATTTGGTCTGTGGCTCAGTTCTGGAGCTGCCTCTTTGCATGTGTAAATGAATACTTTATATGTATTGTAAATCACTTCGTTTTGGGTTTATTTTTCCCATTTCAGCGTGATTATTCTTCACCAACCACAATATCCACTTACTTAGGTGCCATCGTGATACTTATATAACATAATTGTATGGACTATAATTGGGGAAAACATTCTGGCTTTTTGGTGTAAAGAAAAGCTTTTTTGCATGTTTGTACTTAAACTTTGTATAAAATAATTTTTTTTTTATTATAAACAATTCTGCTATACCTGATTATTTATTCCGATTTTTTCTACATATATCTCAGTACTGTCTCCCTTCTATTTTTTTCTTTCTGCTTTAAATACCCACCCTAGTCCAACTATCTTGTGTTAATAGCTGCCGCATGCCACTCCTTGTTAAATGCGGGAGTTATAACTTTCAACAACAGCCTACTTTTCCTTCTTTCTGCCAAATGTACTGTGTCAATTGATATCTCAGAACAGCTCCACTCTCCCCGCCGGGAATAGGGAACACGATGAAAAATAGATTAGCATTGAGTAGCACTTATGTGTTGATGATGCATGACAATTGATGGATAGTTATAGATTAGGAAATAAGCTGACCTTTAAAATAAAATCCAAGGCCATAATATTGTAGTTTCGATTAACAAATAGCGATCGAATAGTTGTTATGAGTATGGCCATCGGCTCGGCTAGTTATACATGTTTACTGTTTTCTTATTGTTCTAGAATTTGATTTATCTCCAGAACAGCACATTGTAATGGTTGCGTATCCCATGTCTTGCCTGGCGTATATAACTTGTTAACGTGTGTACTGATTTTAGTTATCATTCAGCGCCAGACCAACTTACTCCTGTTTTTGATTTTCTTGCTTTATACAGTTACTGTTTGTTCTTGATTGACTATCTCAGTCTACTCTCTCGCCTTTTATCAGTTATGTTAGTACTGTTGTCTGTATTGATATCTTGAGTTAGAATCAGTCACTCTCCTGCTTATGTTTACTTTGTTGTTACTTGTTATTTGAATCTTACACTGTCCTATCGTCTCTCTGCCTGTACTGGTGTGTTTCTGCATTTTGGCATATCTCACATTATGCCTCTAATCTCTCCTGCGTCTAACTATGTGTGATGTATTATCTCAGACTGCACTTTCTCTGCGTACTGTGGTTCTTGATTGATTTATCTCACACAAGATTCTCCTGCTACTGCTACTGTGTCTGGAATTTGTTGCAATTCATCCTACATAAACCCGACTTCCTACGTGTACTTGTGTACTGTATGATTAGTCGCCTGAAGCGGACAACTCCCAACGTATCTTGGTTCTGCGAATGGTACTGGTGTCTGATTTGTATCTCACTATCAGCCATCTTTCTGCATTTGTACTAGTGTCTGATTGTTATTCTATAGTCACTCTTTCCCTGCTGGTTTAACAGTGTCGAATTTGACATGATCTCAGACGTCAAACTCTCCTGACATTGTACTCTAGTTGTCATGATAATATCTCTCAGTCACTCTCTTTCTGTACTGGTTGGTCTGGTATATATTGATTATCTTCACACTATATCACTCTTTTCTCTTTTCTATACTGTGACTGATTTTTGATATCTCAGACAGTCACTCTCTGCTTGTAGCTGTGATCTGCACTTGTTTCTCACACGCAGGCACATCATCCTGGCGTGTAACTGTGTGCTGATTGATCAGTCTACCACCCACTCTCCTGCTAGTATCTAATTATCTTGGTTTACTGTGTCTGTACTTGCATATGCTCATCACAGTCCACTCTCCTTTGTTTGTACTGTGTCTGCTTGGGAACATATCGTCCCACACAACCCACTGTCTCTGTTCTTGTACTTGGTGTTACTGAATCGATCCAATCTCAACATCAGCCCAACTTCTCCTGTATGTCTTGTGTCGATTTGAGTATCTCATCATAACCACCCTCGTGGCTGTGTACTGTGTCTCGTTTTGGATATCTCGACACCTTTTCTCTCTCCTTGCTTATTGATACTGTTTCTGATTGAATATCGTCAGTCATCTCTCTTTCTCTGTACTGTTGTCTGATTGATATCTCAATACTGACCACTCTTCCTGCTTAGTACTGTGATCTGATCTAGTATCTTCAGACACGCCACCTCCTGTCTGTAACTGTGTTATTGGTTGATATCTCTCCCAGCACCTCCACTCTCCTGCTTGTAGTGTGTCTGATTGATATCTCAACAGCCCACTCTCCTGGGTGTTGACTGGTGGTGCTTGATTGTATCTCAGTCCTCTCTTTCTGTAGCTGTGGGTCTGATTGATATCTCACACAACCGTATCTCTCTCCTGCTATACTTGTGAGCGAATTGTTATTATTCTCAGTCAGCCAGCTCTCCTGCTGTACTGTGTCTGATTGATATCTCCCACACGACTCACTCTTCCTGCTGTACTGTGTCTGATTGATATCTCACACACCCACTCTCTGCAGTTTCTGTACTGTGTCTGATTTGATATCTCACACCAGTTCCACCTCCTGTGTATGTACTGTGTCTGATGTGATATCTCACAGGCCACTCTCCTGCTGTACTGTGTCTGATGATATCTCCAGACAGTCACTCTCCTGCTGTACTGTGTCTGATTGATATCTCACACCACCCTTCCTGTTGTACTGTGTCTGAGTTGATATCTCACACAGCCATTTCTGTGCTGTACTGTGTCTGATTGATACTTCAACAGGTCACTCTCTGCTGTACTTCGTGTCTGATTCGATATCTCACACAGCCTATCTCCTGCTGTACTGTGTTCTGATGTATCTCACACAGGCCACTCTTCCGTGTGAGTACTGTGTCTGATTGATATCTCAAGCAGACTCTCTCCTGCTGTACTGTGTCTGATTGATATCTCACACAGCCTCCTCTCCTGTTGTACTGTGTCTGATTGATATCTCAGCGTCACTCTCCTGCTGTACTGTGGTCTGATTCATATCTCAGCACAGTCACTCTCCTGCTGTTGATGTGTCTGATTGAATATCTCACACAAGCCAACTCTCCTCAACTGCTGTACTGATGATCTGATTGATATCTCAGCAGTACACTCTCGTGTACTGGTGTCTGATTGATATCTCACACAGCCATCTCCTGCTGTACTGTGGTCTGATTGATATATATCAACACAGTCACTCTCCTGCTGTACTGTGTCTGATTGATTATCTCACACAGTCACTCTCCTGCTGTACTGTGTCTGATTGAATCTCACACAGCCACTCTCTCTGCTGTACTGTGTTCTGATTGATATCTCGAGCAGTCACTCTTCCTGCGGTACTGTGTCTGATGATATCTCACACAGCCACCTCTCCTGCTGTACTGTGTCTGATTGATATTCTCACACAGCCACTCTCCTGTGCTGTACTGTGTTCTGATTGATATCTCAGACAGTCACTCTCCTGTGTACTGTGTTGATTGATATTCACACACCCTCTCTCCTGTGCGTACTGTTTCTGATTGATATCTCACACAGCCACTCTCCTGCTGTACTGTGTCTGATTGATATCTTAGGCACTCTTCCTGCTGTACTGTGTCTGATTGATAGATCTCAGGCACTCTTCCTTCGCTGTTACT
>CAJDSM010109432.1:58-17113 GCA_903981925.1 Ostrea lurida
CGGAAACCCACAGTAAAAAACCACGATAATCATAATCAACAATTACTCAGCACCCACAGGTATTTTATCAGTTACCAATAGTAAAATTCTCAGTTACTTTATCAGTAAATTTATCCGGCACCAACACGCACATATAAGTAATTATCAGTCATTATTAGTAAAAATCGATAATCTCAGTACATTTTGCGCCAGTAGTGCCATGATCATATAAAGATGTGAAAAAATGACAAATTCGAGTGATCTAAATGTCTTCCAGTTCCTCGGGCCTCTTTCGTAAGATGAAACGATTAACTATTTGGCAAGTCCATCTTTCCGCCCCGTTGTTAGTTTGTCCTCTGACCCCAAACGTGTAGGCAGATACGGATGGACTGAAAAGTGACCCGACCCCAGGGAGCCCCCAGGGTGGTACCCCAAACAGTCCCAATTGGAAGGCGGTGAAATCATAGTACCCTATTTGTCCCTTACCTTGCCTGTTTCGTTTAGTGCACACTTCAAAGATAAAGGAGATAATTCAGTCCTCATTAAACCCCTTATATAGTGTTCAGCAACATGTAGGTGATAAAAAAGACATCAACAAGTGTCCTCACCCCTGGACACCAAATTGGTGCGCATGAAACCTACAATATAGGATTGTGTTATGTAAAAATGTTTGAATGTGAAAACTGACCGAGATAACATGTATTGCGGAATAATATTGCAACTCGAACTCGAAGGCCGAACTTTCAGGGAAATGCTAAAGTTAATTCTATTGGTTGGAAAGAGAAATTCCGACGGAGCAATTTTTTACCATGTCATTGAAAGTAAATCCTTGGTTCTTGTTCTCAAAACAGTTATATACAATATTACAATGACTTCTAGATCGTTGGCGTACTTATACCGGAATATTTCCCCTCGGTAACAGAACGCCTTGGAGTGCTTATGCCTACGGCATCGGGTGACATAAACACTCCAAGGCGTTCACCTTGTCACCTCGAGGAAAATACTTCCAGTATGTCGCCTCGAAGTCATGTAATAAGTATGAATATTTTATGTAAGATAGGTTGTCATGACTTAAGATAATAAACTGATTTTGTGTTGAACAGTTAAAAGTCCGTGAGGGTTTAAGATAAAAATAAGCTCCTTTCAATACAGTTCCTAATCTTTTTAATTAATTATTTGATTAAATGGGGGAAACAGGGGGGGAAATTAGACATTCAATAGTATTACTTGTAGATAAATATTATGTTCGGGATATTTTTATTCTCTAGATAGCATATTTTACAATCCAGGTGATTTCAAGCCTCCAAAGAATACGGCATCATTACGTGAATTTGTTAAATTAGAATTATTGAAACAAATAAAATTAAAAATATATGCTTAATGGCAAGATTAAACATAATCGTCAATCGAGTACTCTTAGTACATTTGAATGAATTTCCTTAATTGACTGCTAGCTTCTACGGGCATTATTGCTTGCTGTTAGTGCATGCTAGCTTCAGCCTGGGAAATAAAGAATGAAAGTAAATGTACACATCTATACATTACATAGTAACATGATTGAATGATGCTTATTTTGAAAATTCCATCAAATACTTTATTAAAGCCAGTCACAGAAACGTAGTAATTAGCTTTGTGTGCTCACTCACATCAACGCCAACTATAAATATCAAATATTTAAAAGTTGGATTGTTTAATACGGTACCATTTCATGCACCAGAATGCGCATTTCGACAAATTATGTCTCTTTCAATGAATGCTCAAACCGAAATTCGGAATCCGAAACATGAAAGTAAAACTTTATAAAAACAATGATAATGTAGGCCAAAAGAATTGGGGCCAGCAAAACTTCGAAGGATCAGAGGAGATAAAATCCTTAATTTTGATATGAATTGATAATCTAATCTTCATGTTAATGATGATTTGTATTCCTTATGTTTTGTTTACACCAACAGGACAATGAGTTGAAAAATGAATATATCGTTGAGAGTAAATCTTAAGTGCAAAAAGTCATGTTAAAACCACTGTAGCTCGAAAACCAAAGCATGGAAGCCAAAATCTTTCTTTTTAATTTCCTGATCACTTCAATGTAGAAATCAAAAATACCACTTCCCAAAAAATGACATCACTAAACCTCACCCTTTAGAAACTCTTAAATTGACGGCGTCGCCGGTGAAAACTCCAGTTTGCAACCGTTAAATGTCAGCATTAACGTCGGCGAAATTCACAAATGAGAAGCTATTATTCCCTCAATCTACAAAGTTACCTGGCATCAAGCCAGCTCTGACCTCCTGGATGCCAACAGCCCCTCATCTCTAGATATTCCAACACTTGTGTTTGTAATTTAGTCGGGGGGAGGGGGGGGGGGGGTGGCTCAACCTACACTTTGGGTACAGACATCCCGCTGGGATTTTCAAAATAACCCCCCATTCATATATTCCAGTATTTTTAAATTATCATACCCATTCATATATTTCCATTTGAAATTCTGAACCCAATTATTTGTGACTGTTTATGTATAGTTGCATCTCACAAACACCAAGGGTCCACTCACCGACCACGATGAAGGGATTGTGTAGGCAGATGAAATTTCAAGCGGATAAACTATCACATACCACTCATTATTAATGACCAGGTCAAATTGTTCCCATTGATATAACAATTTGATGAAAATTGCACCCCATTGCTATAATTCAACTTGTCAGAATGTGATCCATACCAGCGACGGTCAGTGACCTATACCAATTCTATAGCAAGACACCCCCCCCCCCCACGTAACTAGTTTAATAGAAAACATAAGGTATGCATGAAGTTATATATTACATTGGCGAGGCTGTTATCATTTTTTAGGCCATGAAACATATCTAAGCATTCAAAAGTATTTAGCACGACCACCCCCCCCCCCTTTTTGTTTTTAAATCAGCAACGCCATTAAAAATCATGTCGTTGCTTATATCGTATACAGAACAAAGGATCGAAAATGAAAGTGTATTATTCTAGCAGTATGTGTTATGTTTCTGTGTGAGTATCCTCAAACTTGGTCAACGTATTCGATCACTTTTAATATTTTTCTCCGATGACTGAAAATTGAAGTATTTACAAGTTTTTATTCATATACGCAACCTAGGAAATGCAACGTGATAGAGACTAAATTTATCGGTTATAACAAATCTGCATCTGCTGCCACCAAGTTACAAGCGTTGGATTGTGCAAATAGTTAGCATGTCTGTTGTAACCAGTAACATATTTTGCGATTTGATTTAAATTGTCACTTGATGGATACACTTTTAAAAGATGATTTAAACACAAATTTCAAAGCGTTTATGACGTACAAGGTTTAAATGATTGATGAAAGTATGGTTGCTCGAAAGAACGCTGTCAGCGAAAACCTCAATGCAGTCGTGTTTGTTGTGCTATGTGTTCAGAATTTCCAACGGACTCCAGGCTTCTGTCTTATGGGAGTCCTGCGCGTTTACCCACTTAGTGGTGTTGCTGCCGTACTCACGCCGCAGGTTTCTGCTCGCTCGATACCTTAGTAAAACAACTGTAACCGTTACTGCCAGTAACCCTCGGTGAAAATGTATCTGTTACCCTGGTACAGTGGCGAGAGCTGCGCAAGAAGTTTTTGTTCTGCTTCATAAGGTTACGTGTGTCACTGAATTTTTCTGATGAAATAACAGTGATGAATATTTTGAGGTATGGGAGATACGAAAGCTTACCCCCCCCCCCCCCAGGGGTTCATACTTCCAGGGCAAAATAAATGTTGTCTTTTTACATTTGATATAGTAAAGTTATTCTGTATTTTTTGAATATTGTGATAATTACATTGTACGTACTATATACAGCACAACATGCTTAAATATAAAGCAGTGCTTTGTTATTTTTCGTTGATTGAAACCTTGAGAAGCATCTCATTGGTATAACACACTATGTGATTGATAATCATAAGAACAACATACTCAACGAGTATTATATCTAGGGTGCCCCTGGATGGGTGCCATTATTTCTGCCACCACTTGTCAGATAATTATGTACGACTTTGTCAATCTTGATGTCGACCTTGTCAGGAAAATAATCACCTGTATTTGGAACTCAGACATTGTTTATTAATGCGATGTTAAGATAGCCCACTACACTAAGCTTTAAATAACTCTTGTATAAGCACACTCACAGATGGTGATTTAAATAGTTTGTGAAATTAGCTCGTTTCGTTAAACTCATAGCTCCAGTGGTTAAAAACATCGTTTTGCGTAGAACGCGGGTCCCGAAGTTCGAATCACACCAGGGACTGTTTATTTACTGCGAAATTTTTGAAAAGCATGATTTTGTATTCAAATATTATATATCATCAATACTTCATAATTAAATCATTGCCATTGCTGATTTTTTAGAAAATTTCCAGATGAGTGGGGCCACCTTAAGCCCTGTCAACTAGCTTGTCATCTATCTGTCGCATATCTGAACAACTACGACATAATTTCTGACAAGAACATTATTATCATGACGGTCGACATAATTGTCTTACAAGAAACATTTAATTATCTGACAAGGAAACATAATATTTATTATTTATTTATTGTCTGATACGTCCCACTTCTAGGAGTATTTTTCACTCATAAGGGAGACGTCACCACTGCCGGTGACGGGCCTGCAAATTTAGGCTATCTCGGCAGTTCAGGCTGGTGAGCAGGAGAGGATCTTTCGTGCCACATCGGTGCTGTACAGGGCCGTCGGTTTTCCGGTCTCATCCAAATCCAGTCACCTGTTACGACACGCGAAGGGATGCTGGGGACCTATTTCAAACCGGGCCTCCACGGGTCCATAAATATTTGACAAGGTTGACATGTCTGACAATGTCAACATAATTTCTGACAAGTCTTTATTCTTATTGATAATGAAGTCGGAGCTTGTCAGATATTATGTCGACATATTGTCAGAAAAGGTTGTTGACTCGTTCATATGTAACTTGTCAGAAAACTTATTCAACTTGTCAGATGATTTGTCGACATGGTCAGCTAATTATGAATGACTTTGATTCACGGAACGTTATACGAAGCACCTTCTTGTTTCGTAATGTCGCGATATAAAGAAGTCGATTGTCGCCAATTTGAACAATTTAACGCTTTCTAAAACTCGATAAGTCTTCATTTTGATGCCAGCTACACGACATTTTTATCGCTTCTAGCTAATCGCCAAATAAGTCAATTGAAATGAATGCGCCCTAGTTGTTACACGACTTGTTTAAAAGATGATATTTGTTGTAAGTTCGCGAAAAAATCGACAAAATTGGCCAAATTTCTTGCAAAAAAAGAACATATTTGCGATATGTCTATCAAGTCAATGTCTTCAAGTGATTGTTAATCATTTATACATGTGTAGCATGAGTATGGCAATTCAAATATAGTCAATATAATTTGCTAATTAATATTGTTGCTTTTGTGAAAATTTAACGTTTTGTATTACCTATTTCATAGTGCAGGTAGTTAATAAATATATAACGTAGAAAATATTTCGATGTGAAATGTACTATGAAGTCTACCCCGCATGTAATTGTAGATCTATACAGTGATTTGGCTACTTAAAATTTGCCTAAGTTTCAGCTTTAGTTAAAAATAAGGGACTGTCCAAAACTTCTGTATTGTCTGAAATTATAATAAAAAACTCATATATTATAGAGGACATTCGATGCTGTACATGTAGTTGGAGATTTTGAATTAATTTTACGAGTGAGACAAGGTTTTTTATCCATATTTCACGAGATCGAAGCACACGAGAGAAAATATTTTAAAAATCTGATCTCATAAGTGAAATAAATTTTATATCCAAACTAAAAAGCACTTGAATTTTCTCACTATACATTTTCTTGATTTTAAACATGCTGATCTCAAAAGATATAAGAGCAATGCAATAACATAAAAATTACAATCAGTAATCCAGTTAGTCATTTGCACTAGTTATTCAATAGTTAAAAAATATCTTTATTCAATGGATAAATACAGTATTTACTGTTGAAAATGAATAAAATGTACATATAATTACTTATAATTTTCCATTCAAATGACCGTATATTTGGAGAACATGCTTCATTTTAGAAAAAGTGTTTAATAAATATCTTAAGAGATGAATTTCTACTAGGTTATAGAGCTTGAAATCTTGAATAGCCCCGCGTATATCCTGTTGCAAATCAAACAATTGGGGAGAATAAGTGTTTAATAGTGTATAATAAAGATGCATATTGTATATGTTGGGATTTTGGTATGCACCGCAAACGCCCACGTATAAGAAGTTTCCTATCAACATTGCATTTGTTATCAAACTATGTACAAGCGATTTTTATCAAGTCGTTACTTGTTTAATGAAAAGTATATCGATTCAAAAAAGCTTCCTTGTTTTAGCATGAAAATAACATCTAGGTTGAGATATTTTCGTTTCGACTTACAACAAAATCATCTTTGTTAAAGCGTGCAAAAACTAGGGCGACATTCATTTCATTTGACATTTATTTTTGCGATTAGCTAGAAGTCGTATCATGTGACTTAAGTACAACCAAGGACGAGAAAATTATGTCGTGTAGCTGCATCAAATGAAAGACTTATCGAATAATAAGTCGTTTAATTGTTCAAATTGCGAATTGTCGACTTCTTATAATATATCGAACATAGAGAACAAGAGGTGCTCCGTAAAACGTTTCCGTATACCATGTGTACATGAGATGCAATGTTCAAAAAGTCATACTTGTATACATTGAATTATCATGTTGATAATTAATTAATTGTTGCCATTTTTTGAAAATTTAACGTTTTGTATACTCTATGTCATCAATTGCAGATGCCGTAGATAAATAAAGTTAAAGTTAGAGAATATTTCGTTATGATAAGACTACTGAAGTCTATCCCGCATGAAATCGAATTACTGGATTTTGCTATTTTAAAATTTGTCTGATTTAAAACTATTTAGCGCTTTAGTAATAGGGACTGTCAAAACTTCTGTATTCATGTAGCTTATAAAAAAATCTCTATTATATAAATAGAAGGACATTCAATGCCATTGTATACACGTAGTTGGATTTTGAATTATTTTACGAGTGAGACAGTTTTTTCTGTTCATATTTTCACAAGTACGAAGCACGAATGAAACATATTTTAAAATCCTATCTTATAATGTGAAATAAATTCCGAATATCCAACTAAAAAGCATACTTTTTTTATTTATTACATTTTCTGTGGTCTTTTAGACATGAATGGTCTCAAAATATTAAAGCTATGAAAAAAAACATCCAACGAATCAGTAACCTCACAATCAGTTGTATTTTCACTAGTGTATTTTCAATAGTAAAATATTATTTTTATTCAATGATAAAGTACGAGATTTTACTTATGAAAATGTAATAAATGCCAATTAGTAATACGTTCTTTATCCATTCCAAATGGACCCGTATATTTGGAACACAAGTCTATTATTTATAAAAGGTGTTTAATAAAATATCTTTAGAAATAGAATGGAATTTCAATAGGTTAGGCTGAAATCTTTAATAGCCTCGGTAAATTGCAAATATACAATATGGGGTGAAGAGAATTGATTTAAATAGCTATTAAAAATAATACTTGCATATTTTGGGACTTTTTTAGGGTGGCGATGGTATGCTCCTCAAACGCCCGTAATAAAAGTTTCCTATCAACATGCGATTGTGTCAGAAACGCATACAAACGACTTGTATCAGTCGCTTATATTGGTTCTAATGAAAAAATTCGTCAAAAAAATGTTTCCTTTTAGCATAAAAATAACATCTAGTCTGAGATCTTTCTGTCGACTTACAACAAATATCATCTTTTAAAGTCGTGCAAAAAAACCAGGGCGAATTCATTTCATTGACTTTATTTTCTAAGTCGTCATGTTGATTGTTTAAGTACAACCAAGGGGCGAGCAAAAATTTGTCGCGTAGGCATCAAAATGAGACTTATCGAGGTGTTTAAAGTCGTTAAATCTGCCTAATTGGCGAAAGTCGACTTCTTTATCACATGGAGAACAAGAGGTTGCTCCGTAAACGTTCCTTACGGAAAACGTTTACGGAGCACTCTTGTTCGTCTATGTCGATATAAGAAGTCGAATTGTTGCCCAAATTCTGAACAATTTAACGACTTTAAACTCGACAAGTCTTCATTTTGATCACCTACGCGACATAGTTTTGTTCGCGCTTGGTTACTTAAAAAATCAACATGACGGACTTCTAGTAATCCCAAAAATAGTCAATTGGAATGAATGTCTCCCTAGTTGTTTAACGGACTTTAAAGATGATATTTTGTTGTAAGTCGACGAAAAAAATGTCGACAAAATGCAATTATCTTGCAAAAAATGAACATATTTGTGACGGATATTGTCTCATCAAGTCAACCAATCGATTGGTTGTTAATTCTTATGTACATAGTTATGCATGTTCCAAAATAATCATTATACGTTGAATATCAATAATATAATGGCCAATTAGATTAATTGTTGCTTTTGTGAAATAACGTTTTGTTAATCCCTATGTCAATGCATGGTAAGTAATAGTTAACGTTAGAAAATATTTCAGTTATTGAAAAGCTACTATGACAGTCTATCCCGCACTGTGATTGTAAGATCTAATATGGATTTGCTAGCTTTAAATTGCCTTAATTGTTCAAGCTTTATTAATAGGGACTGTCAAACTTCTGTAATTTCATGATAAAATCTCTCTATATATAAATAAGAGGCATTTAACGAATGCTTGTACATGTAGTTGGATTTTGAATTTATTATTTCACCGAGTGAGACAGGTTTTTCCTCATATTTTCACAGAGATCAAGCGACGAGAGAAAATATTTTAAAATTCCATGTCTCATAAGTGAAATAAATTGATATCCAACTAACTAAAAAGCATCGAATTTTCTATTCTTAAAAGTGACTCAATTCCAGCCCAGTAGTATAAATCAGTAATCATTGATCTCTTAATTCCAGCCCAGTAGTATAAATCTCTTAATTCCAGCCCAGTAGTATAACTCAGTAATCATTGCTAAACATTGATCTCTTAATTCCAGCTCAGACCGTGACCTCCACTACATCCTCCTCATCCAACAATGCTCTGGGAGTTCTCGCCATTGGAGCCCTGGCCGCGTACTTACTCTCCGGAGCTGGGGGAGGAACCGGAAGCGGAACGGGCGCAGCAGTCGACAGTCCCTTCCTCTTGGGCTAAGGTCACATATACAACACAATGTAAATCAATTGTGGAGGAATCTGAAATCAGCTGCTGTGCATTTTAGTGACTTTCTCTTTGTCATATTATCCATAGTAATTTTTGCTAAAGTATGCGAAAATCAAACCTCCATATCCTGCCTTTATTTCACTGGCTAAAGTGAGTTTACACATTTAAAACCTAGTTTGTATATCAATATATATATATAGATATATAGTGATCACACTCATTTCCTATTTAAGGTTTAACACCTTAAAATAAATTTTACAACTTTTGTCATCGTCTAGCTTCAGATTCTGTTAAATAAAATCTACAATCAAGCCTGTAATTTTGATCCAACTGAAACCATCTTAAGTCATGGTTAGCAGCAATCTACTTATTCACTGGGAGGATCATTTACGGTTTGGTTCTCGTTATTTGATCTTGAAAGTACTCCTCTACATTTAGAATGAGCAATCTACAGTAATTAATGTACTAAATTCCTTGATCTTCGCACACAATGAAATTAGGTTACTAAATTGATGTTTTAAAAGTAGGCGGTATCCCTCTGAAAAAAAACCAGTACATCAAACAACATATTGGAAAAAATACCATGTGGTCTTTAAAAACATGAAGGGGTGTCTAAAAATTGAGCGGTTTTTTTTAAAACCTGGTTAAGTAAAAAAATGTCTTATCAAAGGACAAAACTCCATTACAGAAATCAGTGTTATTTTCTGAACACGTAACAGGTGATGCAACGCCATTAAGAATTTCATAGATGCTCTTTGATTTACTTTAATCAAAACTCACCTAATTCAGACAAAAAAAAATGCTGCCCATCTCCATCTTAAAGGGCGCAGGAATCTCGGCCTACATGTAGATTTCCGAACTGGTTTTAAGAAAAGAAAACTTTCTCGTGACAAATTTTCTTTCAATGAACGGTTAGACAAGGGTCTATTTTGGAAGCGTTTGGGTAATTTCTGCAAATATTTTAATTTGACCTGCTTAAATTAATGTCGAAACTCCAGCGGTTTGGTCTTATATGCAAACAAAAGCATTTATTCTATTGTTTCAATTTTTATGTTCATTGTTATCTGTTTTCAATAGATTATGTGTCAATGAATGTTGCTACTCTCATATTTTCTAATGACGAGAAGTAATTGAGAAGTGTAGACAATTTTTTTTCCGGAAACATCCCCCCCCCCCCCCATCGGGGTGCAAAATCGAAAATGACTCTTCCTGTACAAGGTATTATGGAATAAGTACATGTACTTGGTACACGGCAAAACTAATCATTAATCAAATAAGGGTAAAATACCATTTCATCATGATTAGATGTCAATCTAGCAAAGAGTTTGAACAAAAATTACCAGATACGACAAATCTTTCAATGTTTGAACTTGGACAAACGGCTTGACCTTGAATTTTGGCTATGTGACTTAAACATCAATAGGGATCATCTACTTTCTAAAGGCAAAATCTGTACCAAGTTTAAATGTTATCAAGCAAAGGGGTCAAAATATATTGAGCGAACAACACATGAGGTTAAACGGTTTGTCTTGGACCATGTGAACTGAAAAGCAACTGAGATCATCTACTTTTTAAGGACAACCTCTGTACCAAGTTTGGTAGCTATTAAGCAAAGGGTTCAAAAGATAATGAGCGGGTAAGACCAGCAGTTTTTGACCTTGACCTTTGGCCATGTGACCTGAAAATCAATAACTCTCTAAAAGAACCCCGGGCCTGTACCAAGTTTGGTTGTTATCAAAGAAAGGAATCAAAAGACATTGAGCGGACAACACATGGTCTAAAGACCGACCGATAGTTGCAAAACAATATGCGCCCTCTTTTTCAAAGGGGGCGTAAAGATGGTTTCCTGTTTTGAGAAAGCAATCTAACAATTGGGTCATGGGCCATAGCGCTCAGCTGAACCATCGTCCTCCGACAAAGATCGTAATCATTTGAACACTAATAATGGCTCCTAATAAGCCAGACCCAGCTATTATAACGATACTAGTATGTATGGAGCGCCAAATTAACATAAACTCAAATAATTGAAGATATCTTTAATTATTTAAAGCTACATTGTATCATGAATTCATTTATTGATCTCTTCAATTGAATTGATGCGCGCATTAATTCAATTAATTATTGCTCTCATTAATTGAATTATAATGTTAATTAATTCAATTAAAGAGAGCAATATTTGAATTATTGCGCGCACTAATTCAATTATTGAGAGCAATAATTCATTTAATGTGCCACTAATTCAATTAAAGAGATCAATAATTGAATTATTACGCGCACTAATTGAATTATTGCTCTCATTAATTCAATTAATGCTCGCATTAATGTTGTGGCATTATTGCTCGCAAAGAAGGTGTTGCATGTATCATGGTGGTTGCGTGAAAGATCGATAAAATAAAGTTATTTTAAACATCTGTGTTTCTAAATGTTAAGATATAAGTAATTCAAAATTTTTATCTTTAAGTCTGTTCTCAGTTTATGGTCTTGGGGCCTGATCTGATAGCATTAGTAACATTAAAAGTCACCAAGTAAATACAATTGGTATATTTGTATCTAAAGCTTGTTGGGATGTTGTATATGAAGTGATCAGATAGTTCAGATTGTACAATTCGAGTTTGATATAAACTGCATACATTTTATTTGGCCGCAAATTCTTTAAGTTTTGCATCAGTAACTTTGGCGGTTCCAGATTGTTTGTTTTCAATTTTCCAGCACCGAACCAGTAGGAGTACCAGGTGGCGAGGCTACTCCGGCACAGGTAAATCCAGAAACACCTGCTGTGTGACAGTTGAGCGTACGACAGCTCATCCCCTTATATACCCTGCAAAATCCTGACACATTATACTAACAATAGATACTTCTACCTAATACGGCGGAATTGCAAGGAGGAAATATGGCGGGACTTGAAGAGAATGTTTGTAATATTTATGAATCATGTCAGCTTTAATAGACAAAACTTGGTCAACAGCTTATATTTGCATCACAAAACAGGTTCCGCTATAATTGACCTTGTGTAATGATATATTAAAATGACGAAATTAACAAAGTATTAAACGCGTAATCATAATTCCCAAAAACATATACACAAATCGAGTGTAGGGTAACAACGGACCTCCCGACCAAGACGAAGGCGGAGGATCAGATGCCATTGGAGGATAAGCATCTCTGCTGATCGGTCACACCGCCGTGAGCCCTTAGTTCGATATAAGTAACGGGGGATTACTCGTAGTCAAATCTAGTAAGAAAATGACAGTCTAACAAAGGGTATTGAAACAAGTCAACACAATTTATGGACTTAGTGATCAATTTTGTAATCGCAAACAAGGTTATTATATCGACCGCGAGAATTTGCGAAATGATGACTTAAACGAGATTCGTTATAACCTGCAACATCTTTAGGTCATATTAGAAATTATTAAAACATTTTACTTCTGTCAACAACTTTCACATTGCCATAGTGCTTAAGGTACAGCTAATTAGTGCATTTGCTTAACACATTTACATTTTTTCAAGACAACCATTAGTTGCTTTTTGATCATTTGATTTTGGTCACTGAAAGCACTACCGACTAGGGATTGGCGGTTATCAGTTCTACTTGGTTCGAAAGGTCTCTCTCAGTGGCATGTGAGACCACACGTTCTCTTACATTGGGGGAGGTTAGGTACCCTGGAGAAGGGTTGAGTTCAGAACACCCCATTTGCCCTGTGCCCTGGAGGTTTTATCCTATCCTCATGTCTCCCAAGTGAGACGTACCTGTTCTTTGTTTGGGGTGATGCTCCTAAGTCGGCTTTGCACACTAATCCTCTCAGAGTCTAGACAATGAGTTATCGGTTCTATGCTAAAGAACCATGGCATTTTTGATTCCTCGACGCCCTATCAGGGATATGGGGGATCATTTCATATTATACAGCGTTTCTAACCCAGTACTGTGGCGGACCCCAGATATCACTGGTAAATGCCCTAGTACACCACTACCTCAGCCTGCCCAGCCCGGAAGGGATTGGGGAAGGGGACGCAGGGATTTCTTTGGCTGATAGGCAACAGGACCTGAACAGTTCCTCGGTCAGCAGCTGCCCCTAACCTATGCCCCATTTTACCCCACAACAGGCAGCGCCACCGGTAAGCAACCTATGTTCTCTGACGCATAAGTCTAGAAAGAAGGATCTGAATGACTATGACAAGGTAAGTGGGAAATCATTTCTTTGATGAAGTTTGTGAGGCTGGTCCACAATCACCAGTGGACGGAAGATGAGCAAAATGATTCACTTGTGCTATTCTCCAAGAGGGTAGCCGCCGGTGACTATATATCGCTGCTACTGGAATCTCAACAACCGTCAGTCTTGGAGAAAACGTGGGAAAATTCGACGAGATGCTGTGGGCCTCAGCACCAGGAATAAACTCACCAGCTTAACTTGCAGTCGGCCACCCAGTCATGTTAGTGAGACTCTGGAAAGAGTTGGCAGAGAACATGCTCAACTTTGGCAACTCGGGCATTCCCGACTCAACCTTTATGTTGATACAGTTGTATTATTGACGCAGATACCGTTGTTGCAGGTCTTTATGCTCTGTAGGGGCCAGACCAAATCTTAGTCTCAAAAACAGCCTCTTGTTGTCGGATGCTGTATTTCCAGCATTCTCGCCGCGGAGTTTTTCCTCAAAGCCGAAATATACCAAAGGGGGTTAGCTCAAAAACCTCGTCTCCAGACCCGGACTCCAGGAACATTTCGGAGAGTTGTTGGACAAATTACAGCGCATCTGTTAGCTGCTCGGGGACATTTAATGGTTCTAAGAGCGTTACACTCGACAACCTTCTTCAGACGGAATTCCCCAATTTGTTTTTAAGTTGTTAGCAAAACTGGGTTGAATTAAGGGTGATTCTATGTCATCGTCTGATTACCTTACAATTGAACCCATTAGTTCAGAAATAGCCTTCTTGTGCCAAAGAATCGAAGGCGTTGCTCCTTAGGGGAAAGGATTGGTGTTAATTTGGTTTTTTTCCCTTCCCTGAAGCGCAGAGGCGATGTCATAACAGCTCAAGACCATATCTTCTCTACTGCTCGGAAAAAAGGGTGTCATAAACGCACATGCCTGTACTTACCTTCGGCCACCCTGGTTATCACGTGCTTGGGGTGTGTGGTCTGGAGTTGTATGACCATCTGCCTCTTGCGCTCCAGGAGACAATCACACAACCTTCCTAAGGAGGACGCCATTTGATTCTTGGCAAGCGAGAAGGCTTTCCATTGAGGCCTTCCGCATGCTGTTCTGACTTCCACCCGGCAGCATTGCTCCAGTCAGTGAGACACCAGGACGAAGTGTTGTTATCCCTATTTTAACTGTAAATTTATGCCGTACCCTAGCATGCGTCAGTGCATATTTACACTCTCCTGGGAGTCCTCCATTTGTTACAGGAAGAAGAAGAAGGACAGAAATTAGCATACTGAGGACTGAGTGGATTTTTAAGGGCCCATTCCCCATCCAATTGGGGTGAATGTACCTCCCGGTCATATGGTGAGTGGTCAGGGATGTGCAGTAGCAGATAACCAGGGTTCCTCCCATTCCTTGACGTACGTGGCGCGGAATGGTGGAGATTGCCCGTTCGCCTGGGACCTCTCTGGACAGGATTCAGACTGCGCCAACCTTATCTAGGCGGTCACTTGGGCCCTGTTTGGATTTTCTGTGGTGGGCTTCGGTCTGCCTACCTTGATTTTGCCCCGGAGTAGTGCCACTGGTACTCTTGTTTCCCCGTTTCAGACAGTTTAGGCTATGGATTCCCATCCTTCAAGAAATTGGGGGGGGGGGGGGTTGGTAAATAAGTGAGCGCGAGGTTCACTCTTGGTAAACTCGCCCGGTAACCAGCTGACGCAGGCCGTGCGTGGGTTTTGTGCACGGCCTAGTGCATGTAACATTAGATGCATGGATATTATCGCTTTGTAAGGGGTACCGAAAAGAGAAAATAAAATCGGCTTCCAAGATGGCCGTTCATTTCAGATGCCGGCCTGTTATATACTTTTTGAAATTTTGAAAAATAAACCTTATGGTATGTATAGATCTACAAAGTTTCATCAATTTTTAGTCGACCCGCGTTAATTTTTAATAATTTTTTTTACTGATTATTCTTAATTCTTGTTCGCATTATTTTCAAAATGGCCACCAAAAGCCGCCATTTTGATTATTCGAGTGCGTCCAACTTCTAATTGGTGATGACCTTAGTAAGATATTTTGCAAATTTCAAGCTTTATCATCCTGGGTCTGAGCAATTTTTGTCACAAATCGCTCGGACTACTATTTCAACTCCAGATTTAATGGTTTTTTGTGAAATAACAAAAAATCGTCACTTGAAATCTTCGCCAATCGTACGTCTACGTTTTTTGTGAATAGATTACCCAAGGTCTTATGACATTATTTCATAAATCACCGTGTTCTTTGCTTTTCGACTAATTAGAAATGAAGAAATACAATGAAAAATTAGCAATTCAATTTAATGCACGTTTATTAATTTCAATTAAGTGCGCATCAGTTTTGCTTACATCAAAAGGCCATTCAGCATGGCCGAAGCAATTACATACTTTATGGAGCTCAACATTAACGTAAACTCAACTAATTGAAGATATCTTGGAATTATTTCAAAGATATCTTTAATTCATTTAATGCGCGCAATAATTCAATTAAAAAATCTCTTTAAATAAAATTAATTGATATCATTGCGCCGCATTAATTCAGTGATTGATATCTTTAAATTCTTTTGCTAAATGAAGAGCGCTAAAATTGAATTATGCATCTTCTTTAAATTAATTAGGCGCATTATTGAATTTAATGCGCGCAATAATCAAATTACTGCTCTCTTTGAGTTGATTGAATTAATGATATCATTAATTGTAATTAATCCGCCGCAATGATTGAAATTTTGCTCTCATTAATTGAATTTAATTGATATCATTAATTCAATTATGAGAGCAATAATTCTGTTTAAAGAGAGCCAACAATATAATTTAAAGATATCTTTAATTCAACTTACCCATAATTGAATTATGCTCTCTTTAATTGAAAGTAATTGCTCTCTTTAAATGACATTAATTGCGCGCATTTTAATAATTCCTTATATAAAAGCTGTGTGAATATTTTAAATATCTTTAATTGAAATAAAGATATTAATTAAATCGTTTTATACTGAAGGCATAAATAAAAGAGGGTGTTGCACAAAAGCGGTGATTGTCCCTACTCTGGACACTCGTGACGTAGAACGACCTTCATCCTAATTTTAACTCTACATGTGTGCCATTTAATACCTGTGGGATTTCCCGCAACCAAGAGCAAGCGTAAAATATTTATTGTATTCAATTTCATTTTGGTCCACACTTGTTATTGGAATCGAAAAAATAAGACAGATTCACATTTGTAAGCTCATAGAGTTCAAAATATTATGCCCATGCACCTGAAATATATTCTACTGGTTTTACTTTAACATCTTCGCGCAGCCAAGTGTCGATTCGCTTACTCTAATCTACCCCTTGCTGAGTTAGTCGCCGATGAATTGCCATCTAACGGACGATGGAGTTATTCGCTCTTGGACGTTAAACTCGAGTGAAACAATTGTTTGTTGTGTTTTTTATTTAGGTGGTACATACTTGTTGCGAGCTGTATATCACCTTTATCTTCGGGCGTAAAATCGCGTATTAAAACTTGGCCTTTTCTGATCTAATGATTATGTCAGTTCTCAATCAGGTATGAATGGCGCAATTTGATTGGATGGCCTTGGGAAGTCAAAGGCACGGTTAGAAACTCGACTAAATCTGCAAGGGGTTAGATTAGGGGGGAGTAGCGAATCGGACACTTGGCTCGCGAAGATGTTCTATAATACGGAA
>CAJDSM010109459.1:0-17308 GCA_903981925.1 Ostrea lurida
GTAAAACCCATATGATGCATCAAATATCCTCAGTTAAAAATAAAAAAAAAAATGTTCAAGATCGATTTTTGATATCTCGAACATCTGGACTCTAAGTTATTTCAAAGTCCCTCCGACATTGAGATAGGGATATTTTACTGTATATGGTCAACAGGGAAAGCTTAATCCTTCCTAGGTACTTACTTTCACCTCTGGCCTGGCTTATGTTTCCATAGTTGTCTGTTTGTCCTAATTTCAATTTTGTTTTGTTAATAATATTTGGGAGATTTATCATTGTTTATTATAATTCCATTCTCAATAGAAGAAAAATGTTACCAGAAATATAACCAAAAGATTTTCAATTTCATTTCGAAAAATCTTTAATCCATAATAGAGACATTCAAATTTCTTAGAAGAGACTGCAATTTTAAAGTATTCAATCCTTGCTTCCCTTTGGAGAAGTCAACATGCGGTAGGACAGTAAAGATATAAGCAATAACGACAAACACTTGTCATGCACAACCAAGGAAATATATTATATTTTGCAGTCAGTGAAAAAAATGTACTTTGCATTGAAATATTTTTGGGTACTTAAAAAGGTATTCTTTGTTTGATAATTTAACTACATTTGATTAACGTAAAACTTACAACTACTGATTTGAACCCTCCATGAGATCCATCTCCGACGTAAACTGTTGTAGGGGATCTAAGGGGGCCACTTGTGACGTCGTCTCCACATAAGACATAATCTTCATATCCGTAAGACATATAAGCTTTTCCAGTATAGTGACCTTGGATGTACAGAAGACAAAAAGTCAAAATCTTATGCATGTTGACATGATTAATAACTATAGTTTTTAATTAACTGGAATAATACATTTAGTCTACAAATCACAAACCGTTTCACAAATCAACAAAATCAAAACTTTTTAACACTTTACACGACCAATCTTTACAATGAAATTAAAGACTACGTTCTTTTCACACTTTAGAAATCTGCCTCTTCATAAAAATGGAAACATGAACTCGTGATCAGTCACCCAAATCATTACTTTGTTAAACATTACTCTGATTCTATGCTAAATACTCTAAAGTTGATATAAAAAAAGACGTTGGGGCTCCTCATCGACAATATCTTTGCTATAGTTGGTGAGCAGATCTTCCAACAGTCTGTCAGAATTTTCATGGGCTGGTATTGTATTATAGTCCTCCCTTAACAGCTAACTTGATTTTGAATTCTTAATTTAACAAAATTTATTTGAAAGCTTCGAAATAAAAATATATCACTTACTGTGTCCTTCAACATACATCCCGAGTTTTTGTTTTACGTTTCTTTTTAAATCTGATTTCATGGTAACTATATGACGTATTTGAAAAGTTAAAATATGTAAGTGTGCAATTTTTTTGTAACACACTACCGATCATTTTTATTTATCTGCACACGACATGCAATAAACATAAAGGCCAACGATAATATACAATGCTACACTGCATATATTGTGATGTAAGGCATGACAGGACGCCTAAAAATACTGCAATACTACGTATACTGTTGCCTACATATTGTTTATACCTAAAGCCCCCATCACACTGGCCACGATTTCACTCGCTTCTCCACGACCCTTCAAGATCTTAAATGAATCGTAGTAGAATGTGGGTGATTTCATTAAAAAACGTGGCTCCGGTGTGACGGCAATCCCGCTGTACTACGACCTTAGAACTGTCAATTCATCTATCAATAGTAAATTCTAGCACGATTCCACTACGACCATGGCACGAGTACAGTAACGCTTCTTCTACGAAATTTCCAACGACCATACTACGATTATACCAGACCACCCAGACATACTTACGATACCACTACGTCTATGCGATTGTTCTATCGTTCTCCCTGCGGTGCTTACGCATGGTACGATTTGGTACCCACGCTTACACTGCGCTTAGCGAACTGTTCGTACGATCTCTCGCGATCGCGTTGTCATATATCCACTTTTTAGACCTTTACGTGTGTCAGTTTCTAAGCTTTGCTTTGCATGAAAAGATCTGGATCAGACCATCTCCCTTCAACTCAAGCTTTAACCCGTGGGGGTCCGGGTCCAGAATAGATAACCCAGCAACTCCGTATGGTCAGTGATGTTCTCCATAATAGTGAAATATTCCTCGAGTGGGACCTAAACATAGATAACCAATCAATCATTAGCTTTATTGCAAGGGCACCTGCCTTGATGATACTTGTACAATTTCTGTTTTTTCTTAAGGGTTCGCACACAATGTTTCCTCATAAATGGTGTAGGTATGGTGAGACCGAATGATCTACATGATTTGTTTGTCTACTAATCTCAACAATATATCCTGACGTCATTCTGAACAAAGTTCAATTTGAAAGTCTGGAAGAAGCTCAGCCAATACTGGAGTCGCATATTTTCTGAATCGTGGAATAATGGCAATTTGCCGAAGTACGATCAGTCGCAATGTTTGTTACAATTCATCTGCAATCAACGTTCTGCGATTTGGTGAAGATCATGAACAAAAGTGCGTAAGACACAGGCATTTGCGTTTTACATATACATCTATCCCTTGATTTTTTTTTAAAATCTTCCCGTAAAACATTATATTATAGATGCAAATACTGTAACTTTTCAAATTACGTCACAGCTAAACTCGTCATAGCTTCTCAACAACGAGTCAAGGCGCTCCATTGGTCTGAGCAACTTGAATCTCATTGGTGGCAGTGGGAGTGGGGAGGAGTCACAAACATAAAAACCTTGACGCTGTCATCGCTAACTGTGGGAAAGTAATTGTTTCGCGTCCTGGAATAGCGGGGCTAAGACTTAGATTAATCTTCGTTTTGGAGCAAGCATTATATGAGATTTATTAAAGTATATATTTGTACATTTAACATAGAAACTTCATCAAGGTCAATATTAATGTGAATGAACTAAAAATCAACTCTAAAATAGATTATCATTGTAGGATACTGATTAACTAGCCCAGGAAAATTTTTATTTGAGTCACCCCTCCCGCTTTCCTCAAATCTAACGATTGTAGGCCCACTGCCTTACATGTGGGTTCTGTAACGTAATTATAAGATGTGGGTGTGTATTGTACAAATATTAAACACTCTCTAAAGTAATACCTAATTCATAGCATTAGGGAATGAAAATCTAACTTTTAACGGATCCTTGCGTCATGACTGACGACAAATCAAAATTCGGCCACGTTCATGTGGACTCTGGATACGCCACACCACAATCCACGCACCGCACAGCAAGGCTTATTTATACCTCGTTTCTGATTTACTACGTAGTTATTTAGCTTGTTCATTCAAACGGGCTTAGTTAATACGCAATTCTTACCTTCCTTAACTTGAGATCAAGTTCTTACCTAACCAATAATCTCTCTCTCTCTTCCTCTCTCCTCTCTCTCTCTCTCTCTCTCTCTCTCCTCTCTCTTCTCTCTCTCTCTCTCTCTCCTCTCTCCTCTCACTCTCTCTCTGAAATTAACAATTGCGAGTTTACCTGAGCCAATGATGGGATGTTATGGTTTAGATGCCTGCCTACTATATTTATATCCAACAATTCGCTTTATAATTGATCTTTTTTGCAATACTTCTCGTCTCACTTCCTCTACTCCCCTCCTCTTCGCTTCTCTCTCTCTCTCTCTCTCTCTACTCTCTCTCGAGCTCGGTCTCTCTTCTCTTCTCCTTGAAAAATATGATTACGCAATATGTAGGACACTACTTTGAAATAACTGTCAGTGTGAAGCTATAGCAGCAGTTGTCCTTCTCCTGGGATATACAGTGTAAATACTTGATCTGGATAATTTCATCTTCAAGATCATTTTTCACACCATCAGGCAATGCCTGGATACAGGGTCCACTAGCAGACTCGAGGCACGTTGGAGGTTTGTTACTTGTGTGAAAGAATACCACGGTTTCCTTCAATGCCGACTCAGATTTAAAATAAGAAACGTAGAATCAATGGAAGGAGGGGTTACATTGGCTGTAATTTTTTAACTTTTTGAATCAGGCAAAAATCATTCATGCTACTGGGTTTACAGTGCATCATTGAAGATCATGCTTGAATTTTCCTCACTTGGCTTCTAATATGCTTCAGTAAAGCCAATTTTATATTTGTTGGGAAAGAAATTCAAAATATCTGTATCTAAAATATTTTAAATGAATGAGGAATCTGTGACCCACAAGTGCAAGAAAATTTTAATTACGTCAAAAATCCCGATTATATCTTTCTAGATGCAAGTAACTTTTTTGGGATTATGTAATTAGATTTAAGATAATTCCAAATTGCACGATCATATATTTGAGTTCGATTGCATCCATTGATGGGTAATAAGAGGGCTCCATTGAGAAATATACGGGTATTTGAAAATAATAACACGCTACTGTATCTTATGTATTAGCTTAAACACGGTGATGATTTGAACCAATCTTAGAATTGCTTGCTTAAAAATAGAAAAAAATCGTGTTTTAACTACATCATTTTCCAAAATGTATTTTCAATCTACGAGATAACTGCCCTGAGTTTCTCATAGACACGCACATTACTAATTTTAAATTCACAAATCATCCAATTTTTGGTGAAAAGCTTTTACCTTATTCTATGGGGGTTTTTTTAGCTGGACATATAGATTACCGCTTACTAGAGTTTCGTTATATATATGGGTTCCATGTTTAAGATATTTGATTCCTTCGCGAAAAAAAAAAGAAATAGAAGAGAAAAAAAAAGAAACCCCCTCCTTCCAACCATCCATCAACTAAATTTTTCAGTAATTGTAAACATTAAAGTTAATTAATATTAAATTATGAGAAGTAAGAGGCACAATATAAATAGTGGCAACAAAATTGGAGAAAGTTATTGGTTAAAATTTTTGGTGGTAAAAATCTATGAAAAAGTTTAATTAATGCATATAGGCACAATTTTGAAGTCCTTCTCAGAAGTGCTTCTGTCAGGAGTGAAAAGTGGTAATAACATCAAAGATCTACCTGTGTAAAAATGAGTGGGGTATTCATGCAGTCAGTGGTAGAAATGCTCGTATTCAATCTACATTAGCACGTTGTCAATATAATTATATTTACCGTTAGACACTAAACTTGGGCTAAACAAAACTCTGTTAAACAGTAAATAATTTAATTAATCAATTCCTCTCGCAAACGACAAGTATCATAAAACACCAAGAGAGTAAATTCAAAATTGTAATTGTTTTTGTAATGTATAAAATAATACACATCGTTATAAAGCCGGGATTAGAAAACAATTAAGCGCCTGGGTAAACCGAAAAAAAAAGTGTATCAGTGTTATTATTGTATATAATGCAAGGTCCTGCAACGCAACTCATAAGCACACAATTTGTCCAAGATAACAATTAGTAATATCATAAAAGTTATAGACTCTATCACTCACAAGACACACAGTAAGTATGTAAGCTGAGAACTTTTAATCACTCTCCGGAGAGACGTGAAAATGTAAGACGTCATAATGCGCTTAAGTGCTATTGGTATCGAATGTTGTTTTTTCATGTGCACATCAGGCATTAGGAACGTCCAGAATTAGTCACGAGTTTGTAGAGGAGGTAAAAAGTTTTTTATGTAAACAAAGTATAATCATATGCATTCATAGTAGTATTACTGATATGATGCATTTTAAATATGATGAGGTGTTGGTGAACGACCGGGGGGGGGAGGATACGGGGGGAAGTCTAGTGAATACAACAAATGACAAGTTTTACGGTGTGAAGAATGGAATAACTTAGATTGTTTTTGACAAACTTAAGTAACAAAAAATCTACACATCCACTAAAAGCGTCAGCATTTAATTTAGAAGAGAACCAAAGAGTTTAGCTTCAGGTTGGTGGATCAAGATATTATGATTCGCCTAACAGACAGTTATAGTATGAATTGTAAACTGTGGGTCTGAACCGTGTCCACACATATACACCTTTGACGAAAAACTCTAGTGGAATCCGTAACGAAACAGCACTTGTCCGTCAATCAGTAAATGCAATATGTGACTACCCCAGTTTTACATGCAAATGCCAACCTGTATATCTCGACACACCGCAGGTTCCCAGGCTGGTTGTTGCGCATAAGAAAATTACATCAACGATTGCTCAGGCTAAAACCACAACGTCAATTGCTACATTTTGCTCGTGAGTTGATGTAATTCATCAACAAACACGATAAATTTCGGAGCAGATTATAAACAACGTCGTTTCTTTCGGACTGTTCTTCTTCCTCCCAAAATACAAGATTTTTGGCAACGGGAAGCAAAACACTTTATATATCAAAACACTTTGTGTGCTGTCAGCCAGCTCCCAAAATGAGTGATCCAGCAACCTACCAAAGAATAAACAGACGCTGTCTGTTACAAATGCCCAATTCGAGAGAGATTAGATGACTAAACATGGGCCGAAGGCCAATGAATGTAGAATCGTAGTATATGACCCGACAATCGATAGCAAGAGTCAATACAGCATCACGCGTATCTAGAAGAAGAGCGTGGTTAGTACAAGGTAGAGGTGTGTGATTCGTTAAGTAGAGCATCTGGTAAAATATAATTGAGAGTAGTCCAGCTGAAATTTTAATCAAGTATTGGAGTTAAACACTTGAATTGTGAATTGTGAAGTCGTTGTCTAGATACGCCGGAGCCGAGAGCTAGTGCTAGAAAATATCGTCTTCTATACAAATTGGGTGTGTGGTATTATTATTTGTTATATCAACCATAGCGATAACTATTAAAGTCAAGCCCACGACAAAATTTGTAATGTTAATACATCATAACACTATAAATATTACCATTAAAAAATTTCCATAAAGTTGGAAAACCAGATAGTAGCAATCCAGTTTACGAGAGACCTTATAAGAGAGCCCTTGCGATCATGTTTGTCGTCTTTTTTTTTCTCATTCTTTGAACACTCTTAAAAATGCAAACCTTTCAAATCGAAGAAATCTTAGCCCAGTTGCTTGTGGATTAATATGGATATATTATAACGGACCCCTCTTTCTTTTGGTTTTCCGCCCCACCTTTTACATAGATTGTACAAAATATCATAAAAAATAATTGGTACATGGATATCAATTAAATCTTAGATAGTACTTTTGCCTCAAAATAAGACAAATAGGAAGGTCTGACGTACAACACTCACATTAAAAGTAAAGACGCACATGGACGAGTATCGGGAATATCGATTATCTGTAAGGTAAAATTCTCTGATCAGGAGCGCACACACTTTCCTCTCTTTGTTGACACAAGTCAGTTGGGAAACCGAGCAGATACTGGTGAGGAAGGAACATGCCACTTATACCGTGGCTGCAGAGGGCCGGTATATTGTCCATTAGGGCGGGGGGGCTGGGAAGTTTGTAAAGTACTCAAAACTTTGTGATCATTATGTGAGAAAGATCATGAGCGGGAGGGAATGGGGCTGCCTTATATGACATTTCTTTTTTCGCCTGAGTACCCGTAGGGTAAAGTCTAATGACTCTCCTAGCGAGTTCCCTGTGATTTTCAATCTATGTCTTGGGTAACAGGTAGTGGGAAATGTACAAACCGAAGTGGAGAGAGTCGATTGGCCTGGACTGTAAGGAAGGGTCATCGCTGGTAGGGACATAGCCTTCTATCGTGGTAGACTTGGTCCATCTATGGGGAGAAACCCTAATCCGGACCGGGTCTAAGATGATCCCTCCTTAACTCCAACGACGCTTGCAACGCAGAATCGGTAATGGGGCCCTTTTGGAATTATGATATCAAGCCATCTCTGGCTAAAAGGGGCGGGAGGAATCAACGAAACAGTTATGGAAAACTGTCACTGGATGTGAACTCGTTTTATGTGGTCTCCACACCTAGGGCCACTGCGGAATCTTAACGCAAACACGATATTCAACACTTATAATAAGGAGGTCACGCAAAAACAAACTTTCACAGATCCGTGTAAGTCAAGAATTTCTGTCAGTGTTCCCCAAGGAGAGTTGTGACGCATATGAAATAGTCAGTTGCACGAGAGAGGCTCGCAACTTATTCCGATTAAAATCTTTGAGAATCGCAATATTCCCTTACATTTCCTTCTTACGGGAAGGTAAAGAAAAATCGAGAGAATGATACAGAATTATTCGTTCTAGATAAATAGACGTAGAAGAGTCAGGGGAAAATAATAATTTCACTCGTTTTATTGAGAGTATGTTGTATTGGAAGAACACAAATTGCTTCACGATTGATTATACAATAATGTGAGTTGACCGCAAATTCGCAAGTTATAACAATTCCCGAATTAGGCTCGGATAACTTTTTCGCATTGTAGTATGTAGTCCAGATCATGATAAGAAAAGCCAAGGGCTCTTCATCCATACTCGCTTCACGGTTTTATTCAATGTGGGGATAGAGATATTGCAATTAGTTTTCCTGATTATACATCCTGAAGAAGATGATCAGACCTAAAATTAATATCTGCTTTGTGTATTCATATTGAGAAGGGGATGGCGTCAAATATTATCACCGAGTGTCAGATGACGGGCGAAGATAGAGAGAAAGAAATCACATATAATTCCTTTCCGTTCTCACATAAAGTGGATTCTCCCGGGACGGCTGGCTATGTTGATGAGATGTCTGACGACAGACATTCGCATCAGCCCTTCACTACGATAGATCTGGAAATCGCATTGTATTAATCCATGGCGGTTACTAAAGCATCTGTATTCTGCCAAGAGTACCGCGATCGACGCAACTATTCCTTATACTCCGCAAATAATATCATCAAATGTCCGCAGAAAATTATCAGAGAAACATGACGTTCACAATAAATTCATAAGGTTCAAATATTGAGGTAGCAGCCAATCGCTTAATAAAAGTGGTTCCAGTGTTTCAATAAACAACGAGAAAGAGAATCCAAAAGACAAAAATATTATTCACAGGATAATGTACAGGAGAGATCAGCAATTATTGATGATCCAATATATCACGTCTCTCTTGTTGATCTAGCTAGTGACACAGAATGTAACCATCAACAATATTGTCAGGATCTTTCATTGCAGAGAAGGAACTGTCTGGAGAGCAACATTATTCAGGTTATTCAATTGAGAGAAATTACATGGAGCAGAAATAAATAATGTACATCATAAGAGTTTGATATCAAACAGAGAGACTTTTTTTATACTTATAAATAAAGTGCCTTCAATGTTTTAGACGATGAAAGTAGTTTTTGAGAGTCCTTCATGAAGAAGTCATTTCCAACACAATAGTGTTACTGTTTGTATCTTCCTCCAATAGGACCGTCACGATGGTTATTATAAACAAAAACTTTTATGAGGATTTCATTAAAATATCATGCCTTCTTGATTTCGTCTATTGACCGCGAACTATATATGTTAATTACTACTAAAATATTCGACGATTAATATTTAAACTACTCACATTTTCTTCTCAATCGCTTGGGCACTATTATATTAGCTTAGCTAGCTTACAGTCTCACGTGTACCAAAGCTAGGTCTTGCATGGAGAGCTTGATAAATTTAATTTCTGATTTCTTCTATCGCATTGATTGAGACTTTGTACTTGTATAGCCAGTGATGTAAAAAATAATCATGAATATCGACTCCCACAGGACTATAATGTGGGTTCATGAAAGAGAACCACAGGATGAGAAAATCTGGTTAAAAATAACGAGAACGTAGATGATTACAGAGAATTGATTAATATAATACATTAATCAAATACCCGATTTGAGAATTTAAAAAATCACAGAGAAGGCATTTCTAAAAAACTAGTGCACATATGTTGACCACAGCGGGTTAATAACAATGATCTTAATTCTGCAAAATACTAGAGAAGTAATTGCGATATTATCAAGGGCGTTCGACCATCACATAGGGGTTACCCGTCTATCACAAAACCTGCTTGGCAGTTTTCTAATTACTATTGCGCGATTAATTACTTCTTAAGTCTCATACAGAGTATTTTGTTCAATGTTAATATCTTTCATATATATGCAATGAATCTCTCCGTGTAATTTATCACTCATACACAAGATTTTACACTCCCCATTTCAATCTCATACAAGCCATTTGCCTCAATCAAACAAAATGTTTCAACCAAAATAGAGAAAACCGAGAAATGCAATTGGCCTAAATTTAAACCAATATTATAAATGAGTTTCGCCCAGAAATAAGGAGAACTCATTGAGCATAATTAGACACAAAAGCACATGATAAACAATTTAAACAGTATAAGTAAGTAGAACTCATCTCATTATGACAATGTGTATAGAATATGGTGATTTCTAGAATAGTAAAGGTAATGCTGAGAGCCTGGAAAATCATACTTATCGCTACATACCTTACATATTAATTTTGTATCCAGTATTGGAATTGTGACCACACTTCGACTGGGGTGAGGACCCAAAATTCGATAAAGCACCACCCATCTTCGTACCTCACTAATAAGTATGATATATTGATCTATAACATATAATAACAATATACTATAACATAATTAGTTGACAAAGTTTGACTATTATAGTGATCATACTAAGAAAAAATTATAGACAAGGAATTAAAAATACTTCTTATTAACCCATCGTGCCAAAAACCAATAGTATTGATGATGACAAGGACAATCCAGAAAAAATCATACCCCAAATAAGTAGTCTGTCTTACATGAAGCATCAACTTAGTAAAAAGTGAAAAAATAAAATAATAAAACGCTAAGGGCAAGAAACATGTAGGATAAATTATCATTCCTTGCCAGCCTAACCGGAATCCAATCATCCTGCTACATGTATTGTTCGGGTGTGGGTGCGAAAAAAGAGTTAGATTGAACTAGTCGACATGTCCAGGAGTGTGCCTTGTACATCTCTTAATTTTCCTTAGCCGGGGCCGTTGTGACAGAAAGGATTTCGGAGGGTGACCTCCCAACATGCCACAATAGGCATCCGGAGGCCTGAGACCCATATGGATAGAATGCACCGGCCCGATCATTATTCGTTGAGGTAAGAAAAGGGGCTGTAAAAGCTAGATAAAACAGTTAAAATTAACATCGTCTTGGAAAACTTATTCTCTGGCTACACTCTAGCTAGTAAGCAGACCACTGCGAAATCAACAGACAACACACCACAGAGATGATACGTCACAGTAAAACGCGCAGGGTGTCTTCCTTGACACCACTCAGACTTCTCACCAATGCATGCGGGCTACACTTACGACTATTCGCCACCTAATCTCATCAAATTTCCAGAAAATATTAATGTCACTCCCTCATACCTATCCGCACTTATATTAGCAATGTCTCTCCCTACAAACGTACCCAAAACCGATAATGGGTTCTTCTTAAACTTTCTCTTGGGAAAATTGACACAGTAATTGGGATATTGGGCTTAAAATAGGGATCTTTTGCTACAAATAGACAAAACCGGCCCCCTTTTTCTCCGATAATCCATAAAGTTTAAGTTCCGATGTATTAAATTAACTTCACATTAAGTATCAATTAGCTCAAACCAAAAATAGTCTATGATAGAACTGACGTTTAATTAACACGCCACTTTCATATTTAGCTTTTAGTATTTAGGTTCCCTGTAATATGTTTTACTTCTCATACATCTATAGAAAACTTAGAAAATTGTTTTCAATCCCTATACAGTTGCTTATTGATAAGACACTCAGATAATATTCGTCATCTTCGCCTACAGGAAGACACACGCTCATCATTTGCCAGCCTTTGATGATGCAAGATCACTTAAACACACATCTTCAAAAATACCGAAGTCTATCCTAGCGAAGACGAATATACTACTAGCTATCAAAGTTATTATGTAACATATATTTCGGGTAACAATGGCCCTTTACACTCTGCTCAAATATTTCCATTCCTCGATCCATCTTGGAATTAGTGCTTAATATTGATATGGTTTTTTCTCTGATCTAGGGATAGCATAAATTGTATTAGTGCGGTCCCCTTCGTATTAAGAAGAAGCCAGATTTGCAGTTTTTTGTACTGAAAAATTGGCTCACACTTATTGGGGTCAGTTTTGTTTGCCCCTCTTGAGGCTATTGGAGTCCAATTTCCAAACTGAAGCACCTCTGACGAAATGACTTGGTCCACCTAAGGCCCCCAGGGGTGCAAGAGACCCTGAAATTTACAAATTATGTGCCACCCCTTGAAGGAAATTTGGGTGCCTCTGAGTAATACTTGGTAGCCTGACAAACCAGATCTTTGGTTCTTTTGAAGGGAGGATTCCCATGCAAATTCCGCCACGTCACTACGTGAACTTCGAATATAACCAACCAACTTTTTGCTTGTAGATGGCTTCCTGAATATTCCCTTGACTACCCATTAAAAGGAAATTAGTCTCAATCATCTAATCTAAATTTCTAGATAAGAATCACAATTTTATCGAACATGCTTAAAATAAGTTAGACGAGGATAGTGGTTCTAATAGTATGGGTTGAGATTATGACAAGCACGGAGGTTATATCCTCAGATGAGTCGATCGGAACTGTTGGCCGAGCCAGCCCTAAGATGTATCTGAAGATGACTGCCCGAAGAGGTACCGTTAAGCAGGCTTAGCCGAAATGCAGATGAGAATTGTTGAGGCACAAAGTTGTTGAGGTAAGAGGAGAGAGTCTGCCGCGCTAGTGCTCTCGAAAGTTCAAGGAGGGAGATGATTGCAGTTGGGGTGTGAGGTGTTCGAGGGCGTAGTATATAGAATGTTTGATGGGTAGGAGGGTAGGAAGTGGGGGAGGGGTGGGGATGATGGAGGTTTGCTGAAGGTGTGGTGGCAAGAATATATTTGTTATTATCGGTCATTAATTAAAACCTAACATATCTATCCAATGGTGTAAGTGCAAAATAAGGTTATGGCACCGCAAGTGCCCCTGGGGTATCACGAACCCCACTACCTGCGGGGGGTGTAGACAACGGCTTATCTATTTTTACTATAATGGGGTTTATGGATAAAAAAGGCTTTCACACGCAGTGACTTGTCTACAAAGATCGACTGATGCATAAAGTATCGGTCGTCCAAAACCAACCTCTCCTCAGAGCATGCTTGTGCGGCCGTAATGAGTTTAAAATTAGAAGCATAGCAGATGGAAAAAGAATTTCATTTTGAACAATTGGTCTGAGCATCTTTTGTTGGGCACGATTTAGGTCTGCCCAAGCACACATTCTAAGCCTAATGTATTAAATTTGCCTCAAATAGTGACGCGAACCTGAGGGTGTCGAACAAGAGACCTGAATATTTCACAATAATCCACTTATGTGCCACCTCCTTTTGTCCCTAAAAGATGAACCATTCAATTACCAAATTTGAAAGATTGGAAGCCATGTGGTTATTCAAAAGAAGTTAAATAAAATTGTTCAATGGATTAACACATTTGTCTGACAAACTCACAATGACCATTGTTGGGACCCCCAACCACCTAATATTAAAACTGGCACACTCTATACCCTAGGGGGATCACTGAAAAATTGTACAGAATTTTTGATAAAAAAGGCTACCCTTAATTCATGTTCACAAGTATTTCCAATTACGTCACTAGTTTTCATTACAAAAATGTTAATATGTCATGAGCAATTCCACAAGAGAATAGATTGTTTATCAAAAATGTTTGTTTACATATAAACACTATAATAGCAAGTTTGGCCCTGCCCTGGTGGTTCTAGAACCCGCTACCCGGGGGTCACCCAATTTACAATTTTGGGAAAGGCTCTTTAAAATCCTGCTCGGCTCAACATCACTAGGTGCATGGCCTCTGCGTTCTTGTATCCGCATACAAAGGAGGAGCATTCGTCTTGCAAACGGGCAATCGAAAGATTTTGTAAAGGAAGTATTTCGTTTGAAAAATTTGAGGTCCCACTTTTGGGCCAGTTTCTGCCACCACCCCCCATAGCTACCTCCAGGGGTCTGCACATTGAAAGGAGCCACCTGAAAGGTTATTCTGATTACTACCACGACACTCGCTCTAGATAGTGCGCCTTCGCCACATTGCCTCGCAAAGATTGATATATATCAATAGAACGCGCCTGAAAAGCTCACAACGGCTGCGGACATTGGTGAGGACAAAAGACCACAGAATCTGCACGACGACACGGACGAAGAAGTCCAATTGCAAGTAGGTCAACTGGAGTTTACTTCAAAGGTTGATAACACTAAAAAATTTACATTTGCCCATGTATGCTCTTAACAAACTACAGAAGTAAATGTTTTTGCTTAGATTCAACATAAATTACCAGAAAATATACTGCTGTAACAGTAACTCCTGTGCATAAGTCAAGCCGGGGAAGATCTCCCATTACGTGAAGCAAAATTATGTGAGAATTTTGAGACTCTACACTATACGTTGTAACGAGGAAGATGTGGATTGAGAGGAGACGGAGGTGTTAGCATAGGAGGTCAGGTGGGGTGGGGGGGTGGGGGGAGGGGGGGTGTGGGGGGTGCGAGTGAAGCGCGGTGGTGCTTTCCCCATAAACGTGATTATAGTTAGCCCTTTGACGCCTTTTATTTGAAAATGACTTTTATTTGCATTGTGCAATTTCATTATATGCTACACAATTTTTATATTGTTAAATTAGATTATGTTAATTATAATTCAAAAAATAAGCAAGAATGTAATATTTGTCTAGTTTCCTTTATAACTCATATAGCACAAGTAGTGATTCAAAACAATATTGATATTAAATATCTTATTGTGTTGCAGTCTAAATAAAGATCAACGGGCACGTAAACAAAGTAATAGCAGAAGTTGAAATGGTATCGGAATTGATGAACTTGTTAACGAAAAATAGTATTTTTGAGGTTAAAAACTTTGACCGTTGTGAATTTTCATGAAACCCGATTTTTCCCCCACGCATCTTCCTCCGCACAATCACAAACAAATATCTGTTTAGAATCAATAGGAAAAGAAAATTCTAAAGACAATTTGATAGAATGACCGGTATGGTGAAAAGAATATTAGGTGAAAATTTGGATAAAACAGATGAAATGTCACATCCAATAAGATTTTTAACAAAAAATGTGTTTTCAAATGAAATATAGCAGTTTAAGTGTATAGTGGAAAAATTGAAATGATGACTCACTTATGGGCCAGTGTACTGTTAGTTATAGTAAATATACAGATTTTACTAGTTAGAATGAATAAAGAAAAAATGCCTAGTTAAAAAAGCAGAAAATTTTTACATTAGTTATAAATAAAAAAAAAAGAAAACTATCTAATAAGATCTCATTTAGCAATGAAATTTGCGAGGCAACACACAATAATAATCAATCACATATTTATAAGTAGTAGCCTCTGCGACAACTAGAATACTGGTTCGCGCTATTTTATACTGTCTATTTCTAGTTTTCATCTCTGTCATCACCTCTCTGTTAGTTTAAGCAATATCTTTTAATATATACCACTCGTCTTATCAAAACAATATTGTAATTCAAATATCGCTAAGGGCCAACACACAGATGGGAAGCAAGTCGATCCCTGGGATGAGCTTCACTAAATCCGCCTCTCTAAGTACTCTTGCTTAACGATGTATAAATTTATTATTCCTTGTCGGGTTTTGGGATAGTGGTGCAACCGTATGAGATATTATTACGTATTTGTCTCACAACAGCCGTCCCCTGCTAGAAGTTATGCCTCTTTCAGTGCCGTCTATATATTTCCATTGGAGGCCATTCCGCTTATCAGATCCGGCACCTTCAAGAAAGTAGGGTGGTTGAATTTTGTGCTTAAATTTTCATACCTCAAAAACTATGGCCAACTTCAAATGTGCGTATTCGACACTATTATCCTTACCCTTATGCAATGTTCAATATCATCGAATCTTGTTAAGTGATTGAATCTTTGAGACATTGCTTCGAGTGAGCCCAGCATTTCCTGCATACCATTAGGCCTTAGATTTCTGGTCGGGACCCGCGGCCTGTAACACATGTCCAGAAGAAGTGTCTTTCCACCGCGAGAGCCCCCACCTCCCCTCCCCTCACCCAGGTGCCATGGGGCAGCTGAGCGGGAGGTGTTTGTGCGAGTTTCTTACACATAAAATAGAAAGCCCTGCTACCACAGTGAGTAAGACTGTCGATTCTATGGGTGGGTGGGGGGGGTCACAACTGAAGGTTTTTACCCTACCTACCATTAATGGCTCATTCCTACACAAAATTAATGAATGGATTCATAATTCTGAATCTGTACACTTTTAAGACTTAGTAATGAGTGTTACCTGTCAATCTCACTTCTTGCAAATGTCTTTCAGATGCTTATTGGATAATAGTTTGGAATAGTTCCTTTAATGTATATCAGGGAAGCCATCTACAAGCAAAGTTGGGGTGTGGCAGTGATTCGAAAGTGTGCCACGTGTGGACGTGGCGACCCTTGCATGGGATCCTCCCCCCAAAAGCCACAAGACCCTGGTCCGTCAGGCCTAACCAACAGTATTACATTCAGAGCACCAATTTGCTCAAGTACCACAGTGCTATTTCGTCAGAGGTGCTTTAGTTGGGAAATGGACTCCAATACAAGACTTATGTACACTGACCCATTAACCCTGAGGGATGTTACACCTGACAATTTACCGGATCGGTTGGGGATCAAGAATTTTGCATTATATCAAGGTCAAGCTCCCAGCGGAAACTTATATGAATACGTGAAATTGCGCGATGTTACGTCATCGGGGGGCACTATCAAGGGGCATACTAAGTAAGGGTTGTGACCTCTATTTTTAAATGTGGTGTTAAGTGTCGATCATAGCCGACATCATTACTGTCTTCTAACAAAGCTGTCACGTCATATGAAGGCTTATCAAACAATAAGCACTTATAGAGATTCTATTAGAAGAGTGTAAACGCTACTTGCCACAATATTAAAGGTCGAATAAGTCAGTTCTCAGTTAGACTTGTGATGTCATTAGACCATCGCTAACAGTATTTCGGGTATGAGCAAAAGCGGATGTAGAATGAGTCGAATGGGAGACGGTGTGTTTTGTTTTCGGCGCAAGATTTAAGAGAGGGACGGGACCGGGGGGGCCACCTGGGTTGAGCTCTTGGCTTTAGGCAGAAGACATGGCTATATGGAGGGTAGGGATCCATATACAATGAGCAATATGGTTGTTCGTCTGAAGTGGATGGACATATTAGTGTATGAATAGTTTCCTATACCCATGTGTAAAATTGATCATAAAGAAATCACCTATACCTTATCATCTTTGTATTGAGGTGCCGTCCGTGTGAACAATAACAGATTCCAAGAGTTTATTAATGATAACCACCTTTACATGTGGGTTGGTGGTGATGGGGATGAATCTTTCTGTGTAGGAAAATATAAGCTCTCTGGTTCAATATATTG
>CAJDSM010109467.1:176-12768 GCA_903981925.1 Ostrea lurida
GATATAATAAGGGAACTATTTCTAAACATTAGCCCGCCCCCCTCCATTGGGGGGGGGGGGTTGGTCTTTAGAAATTTATTGATTTTAATTTTTTGGTGAATTACTTCCCCTTGATCAAGAGAGGAAGAAAAAAACATAAACTTACAAATGATTAAATAAAGATAATAGAATTACTCGGAAAATGCTCAGTTGAGTGCAGTAATGTCATGTGGCCAAAGTTTGGACTCAGTGACAGCTGCGTAACTTGCAGATTTTTCTAGTGGAAACTTGACCAGGAAAGCAGAAACACGTTTTTTGAAGTGGCTTGTGAGTGCGCGATGGGAAAATACTTGCCGAAAACCGGCGAATTTTCAAAATAATGGGATCTGTGACTGAAACTTGGAAACCTTGACCTACTTTATCAAGTTCCAGAGGGTCAAATGGGACCATTTGGTGTCTCTCCCCGACCGATTCTTTTTAGAAGATTGTAAATTTGACATTAGAATGGTCAACTGAAAAGTGCCTTAGACATGAAAATGCAGACCCACGACCAAACTTTATAAAAATGAATACTGGAATTGACTGATGCAAATCTGAAAACAGATTGCAGATTGCTTTCTGAATGAAAGAAAGTTGTGGGGAAATTTTGGTTTTTTAAACTCTTTCCCACAAAATCCCTAATCCCTCATGGATCGGCCTTCAAAAATAATCATGATCAGCTTTTGTAGATATAAACAAACGTATCGGAAATTTCATTGGTTCATTTGGAAAAAATGTTATGAGAAATCGTGTTAATGTCTTTTTTTAACATAGGAAACCCCCCATTTCAAAAATTAAAATTAATGTAAAAAACCCGGAAGTAATAAGATATGGACTTGAAACTTGGGGCACATGCCAATAAAGTGACACTCTAAATCCTATGTATTTTGGAAAAAAAAATTCAATGAAAAATTTAGAATTGTTTTATGCACCCCCCGTTTGTGTAAGCTTTCGGGGTCCTAAAAGTCCCATAAGAAATCAAAAAGGTGAAACCACGGACCATAGTTTTTAAAATGTACTGGAATTAGACTAGTTCAAATCTAAAAACAGATCGAGATAGCAATTCAAATGAAAAAGTTTGTCGGGGGAATTTGGTTTTCACATTTTCCCCCCAAAACCCCCAATCCTTTCAGGATACAGCACCAAAACCTTTTCAACTGAAGATCATGACATGTACAGTTATGTGTGAATCCTTAAAGAAAAACCACGTGTGAAACTTTTTACGAAACCGAAAGCACAAAATAACTGTTATTTAACATGAAATTCCCCATGCAAAAATTCAACGATTCCATAGAACGCGAATAGAGCCGCGTATCAAAACCAAACGTTGCATGCATGTAATATTCACTAATATCTTCAATGTGATTAAAAAATATAATTTTTTTCGGTGATTTTGTGGGATCTTTTGGGAAAAGCACCCCCCTTCGTCTAAAAGGTTTGCAAGCTTAATAGTGGAAAACCAGTATTCAGGAGCTGGAAATTACGTCTCGTAATGAACCATGTGTTAACTAATTGTATGCAAATCTGATCAAATTTTCATTAAGTTTGAATCAAAATTTAAAGTTGTTGTGGCTTTTATGTTGAACATGAAGTGCTTCTAAAAAACCGAAGTACCGAGAACCGGAAGTTGACAAAGGAATATCCAACGCAGTAAGATTGTCTATTGAAATATTATAAATTTTGGTTTTCTAAGTGCCTAGGGTGTTTTCTTAAATTTCGACCTGAGATTATGTCCGAAAAAAAAAAAAGAATAATAATAAAAAAAAACACAATAACAATAGGTCTTTCCGACGGAGTCGAAAAAGCCCCGAAATAAGGAACTATTTCTAAACGATTAGCGCCGCTTCCCCCTCCATTTGGGGGGGGGGGGGTCTTTAGAATTTAATTTGATTTATATTTTTTTTGGTGAATTTACGTCCCCTTGATCAAGAGAGGAAGAAAAAACTAAATTCATCAAAGCATTAAATAAAGATAATAGAATACTCGGAAAATGCTCAGATGTTTGAGTGCAAGTAATGGGCATGTGGCCAAAGTTTGGACTCAGTGACAGCTGCGTAACTTGCATATCTAGTGGGAAACTTGACCAGGAAAAGGCAGAGAAACACGTTTTGAAGTGCTTGTGAGTGCGCGAGGAAAGATATTGGCCGAACAGTACCGGTCGATTTTTCGAAAATAATGGACTGTGACCTGAAAACTTGGACCTTGACCTACTTTTTCAAGTTCAGAGTCAAATGGACCATTGGTCTCTCCCCGCCGATTCTTTAGAAGTGTAAATCTTGACATTAGAAGGGGGTCAAACTGAAAGTGCCCTTAGGACATGAAAAATGTACCCACGGACCAACGTTTATTAAAATGTACTGGAATTTACTGATAGCAAATCATGAAAACAGATTGAAGATTGCTTTTGAAAAATGAAAAAGTTGTGGGGGAAATTTTGGTTTTTTTAAGCCTTTCCCACCAAAATCCTAATCCCTCATGGGATCGCCTCAAAAAATTAATCATGATAGTTGCTTAGATATAAACAAACGTGTGAAAAAATTTCATTTGGTTTTGAAAATGTTTTGAGGAAATCGTGGTTAATGTTCTTTTAACATAGGAAAGCCCCATTCAAAAATTCCAAAATTAATGTAAAACCGGAAGTGAATATAGATATGGACTTTGAAACTTGGGCACATGCATTAAAGTGACACTCTAAATCCTATGTTATTTTGAAAAGAAAAATTCAATGAAAAATTTAGAATTTTTTTTTATCCACCCCCCTTTTTTGTACTTTCGGGGTCCTAAAAGTCCCATAAGAAATCAAAAATGTTGAACCACGGACCATAGTTTTTAAAATTACTGAAAGACTAATCAAATCTGAAAACAGATCGAGGATAGCAATTCAGATGAAAAAGTTGTTGGGGGAAATTTGGTTTTCACATTTCCCCCCAAAACCCCCAATCCCTTCAGGCAGTCGACACCAAAACCTTTCAACTGAAGATCATGACATGTACATTGTTATGTGTGAAATCTTAAAGAAAAACACGTGGAAACTTTTTAAGAAAACCGAATGCCACAAAAAACTGTAATTTAAACATTTTGAAAATCCCCATTCAAAAATTTCAACGATCATAGACCGGAAGTAGAGCCGTATTCAAAACCAAAAAACGATTGCATGCATTGTAATATTCACTAAGAATCTGCAATGGGAATTAAAAATTAATTGTTTTCGGTGATTTTGTGGATTTTGAAAAAGCACCCCCCTTCTGTCTGAAAGTTTGCAGCTTAAAGCTGGAAAACAGTAGGAAGCTGGAAATTACCGTTCGTAACAGAAACATGTTGTAACTAATTGTATTTGCAATCTGTATCCAAATTTTTCATTAAGCTTGAATCAAAATTTAGAAGTTGTTTTGGCTTTTATTGTAACAGAGCATGTCTTCTAAAAACGCGGAAGTACCAGGAACCGGAAGATTACAAAAGGAGATTCCATACGCAAGTAAGATTGGTCTATTGAATATTTATAATTTTTGGTTTCTACGTGGCCTAGGTTTTCTTAAATTTCGACCGGAGATTATGTCCAGGAAAAAAAAAAAGAATAATAATGTAAAAAAAACACAAGTTAACAAATAGGTCTTTCCGACCGAGTCGAAAAAGCGCCTAATAAGAACTATTTTCTAAACGATTCCAGCCGCCGCCGCCCCCTCCATGGGGGGGGGGGGGGCTTATAGGTTTATGATGTATTATTTTATTTTGGTGAATTACTTCCCCTTAGTCAAGAGAGGAAGAAAAAACATAAATTCATCAAATGAGTTAAAATAAAATAATGAATATCGGAAAATGCTCAGATTGAGTGCAGTACATAGGTCATGTGGGCCCAAATTTGGACTCAGTGACAAGCTTCGTAACTTGGCCGATATCTAGTGGGAAACTTGACCAGGAAAGCAGAAACACGTTTTTGAATGCTTGTGAAGTGAGCTGGAAAGATATTGGCCGAAAGTACCGGTCGATTTTTCGAAATAATGGATCTGTGACCTGAAACTTGGACTTTACGCTACTTTTTTCAAGTTCAGAGTCAAATGGACCATTGGTGTCTCTTCCCCGACCGATGTCTTTAGACAGTTGTAAATTTGGACAATGTAGAATGCGCTCAATGAAGTGCCTTAGGACATGAAATGTGACCCACGGCCATTACTTTATAAAATGTACTGGAATTGACTGAGGCAATCTGAAAACAGATTGAAGATTGCTTCTTGAAATTGTTGTGGGGAAATTTGGGTTTTTTTAAACTTTCCCACCAAAATCACCTAATCCCCGTGCATGGGATCGGCCTCAAAAATTAATCATGGATCAGCTTTTGTAGATTATAAACAAACGTGTAAATTTCTTTTGGTTTATTGGAAAAAGTGTTGAGAAAATCGTGTAATGTCTTTGGTAACATAGGAAACCCCCATTCAAAAATTCAAATTAATGTAAAACCGGAAGTAATATAGATATGGACTTGAAACTTGTGGGCACAGTGGCATGAAAGGACACTCTAATCCTATGTATTTTGAAAAGAAAAATTCAATTGAAAATTTAAATTTTTTTTATGGCACCCCCCTTAGTGTAACTTCGGGGTCCTAAAAGTCCCATAAGAAATCAAAAATGTGACACCCGGACATAGTTTTTTGAAAAATTACGCTGGGAAGAGATAGTTTCAAATCTGAAAACAGATCAGGATTAGCAATTCAAATGAAAAAAGTTGTGGGGGAAATTTGGTTTTCACATTTTCCCCCCAAAAACCCCCAACCCTTTAGATCAGGCACCAAACCTTTTCAATTGAAGATCATGACATGTACATGTTATGTGTGAAATCTTAAAGAAAACACGTGGAAACTTTTTTAAGAAACCGAAGCCACAAAAAAACGTAATTTAACATTGACAATCCCCATTCAAAAATTCAACGATTCATGAACCGGAAGTAGAGCCGTATCAAAACCAAACGTTGCATGCATGTAATATGTCACTAAGATTCTTCAAGTGAATTAAGAAAATATAATTTTTTTCGGTGATTTTGTGTTGTATTTATTGTGTATTAATTCCCATAGCACTCCCTACCTTCTTGTCTAAGTTTGCAGTGTAATAGTTAGGAAACACTAAAGTATAGGAGCTCTTGGAAATTTACCTCCGATAATACATGAACCTAATATTGTTTGTCAAACTTGAGATTGTATGCAATCTGTGCCTATCTCTATAAAATTCTTCATATGTAAGTTTGAATTCAAAATTAACTCTAGAAAGATGTCTGATTTTAACTGCCATTTTTCACCCCCTTAGTAAACAAATTGAAGGAGCTGTCTTTCTTAAAAATAACCGAGATGTCAACTTGAAGATACACAAGAACACGGACAAAGTTTTGACACAAAGGAAAAGAGATATCCCATACGACTCCAGTACTCCTCCTCTATTGATAGATACTAAATAATAATAAATTTGGTTTCTAGTGCCTAGAAGGTTTTTCTTAAATATACGAAACCTCAAAGGATTATATGATCTCCAAGAAAAAAAAAAAGAAATAATAATAAATACCAACCAAATGACATCAAAGGCCCCAATAACGTAGACAATTAAGGTCGTTCCGACGACGTCGAATAGTAAGTCCGCGACATAAAGGATATCAATATTTCTATCAAAGCATAACGAATTAGCCCGCTTGCGCTACCCCCTTCTCTATTTTCGGTACATGGGAGGTGGGTGGAAAGAAGATAAAGAAGTCTTAGCACTCGTTGATATATCATAATCATATTTCTTTGTTTTTTAAAAGGTGAATTACTTCCCCTTGAAGTCAAGGAGAGGGAAGAAAAACATAAATTCATCAAATGATTAAATAAAAATAGAGATGACTCGGTAATAAGAGTTCAGTGGCAGATGTCATTTTTGAAAGGTTAGCATCCCAGTAAAATGATCATGTAAGCTCTAAATCGTCTCGGATCTTTCGTAAGCTAGCCTTATCCAACCCTTATGTAGCAAAAAAAATGACGATAAACTTGTGTACTAATTGATCTAGTGATATAACGTTCAACCAAAAGAAAAAGCAGAAACACCGTTTGTCCAAAATAAATTGACGATTGTCCTTAACGAGATGAATGACTCCCATGGGGAAAGATATGGCCAAAAGTAGCCGGTCGATTTTCGAAGATAATGGGATTCTAGTTTGACCTGAAACTTGAACCTTGACCTACTTCTTCAAGTTCAAGGAGTGTCAAAATGACCCATCATTTTGTTGTGTGTGCTACTCAAACCGCCATCCGTACTGTCTTTCTAAGAACTTATTGTAAATTAAAATATAAATCACAACAGGAAAGAATAGAGTATTCATAGCTGAAAGGTGCCTTTTGACGATAAGACATGAAAAATAAGCGTACCGTCACGATCCATTATCTTTAATTACCAAAAAATGATACTGGAAATTGAAACGTCACATAAGCAAATCTGTTAAAAATAAACAAGATCGAGAGACCCTATTGTACTTTTGAGCAATGATAAAATTGAAATCAGGTTGTTGGTGGGAAAAATTTGCCCAGGAATGTGTACTTTTTCCTTTAAGCTTATTCACTCACAACCAAGTTACCCTAGAATCCCGTCTATTGATCTGGCCTCAATTAAATAATAAATCACATGAATCAGTTTTGTTACGATATAAGACAAACTGTTTGAAAATTCATTTGAGTTTTATTTGGGAAAAAAGTTGTGTTTTTTGTATTTATAATCTGCTTTCCCAATATCTTACGTTAATCCTGTTAATGTCATTTTACTAACAAATAGGGAAAACCCTCGCATTCTAAACCCAATTTCCAAATAACATATACCATGTATTCCAAACCCCTGGACCTTAGGTCAAATATAGATATGGACTTGAAATATCGAACTTGGGGTCAAAACATTAGACAATAAAGTGAACTCTGTCTAAATGCCTATGACTTTATGGAGAAAAAAGACTTAATATTACAGGATGAAATAATAACCTATTATTAATCCTTTTTTTCTCATCCCCTCCGCGTTTATGTAAACTCCTTATCGGGTCTCTAGAAAGGTCCCACCTAACATACCCATGACAAAAATAGTGAACACGGGACCATTAGCTTTTGATAAAATAAACCGTTTCTTATAGCCCTGGAAATTGTAGACGTAAGTTAAAACAAAGAACTCTAGAAATACAAAAGATCTGTGAGGTTATAGCTATATATCTAAATGTGAAAAGAGTCCTGGGAAGATTTGGTATTACTCCCAAATTTTGCCCCCCAAAACCCCTTCCATCAACACGTAAATTCAAAGGACTCAGCACGCGACCCAACCCATACCAAGTTGTTCAATGCTGAGAGATCCTAAATGACATGTAAACATGATTAGGTTGCCCTGAAGATATCTATAAAATAGAGAAATCGAGCGCTGGAATACTTCCTATATAAAACTCCCAGATTAGCAACACAAAAACCGAATAGTTGAATTCCTGTAAATAAACATTGACCGATAAATACCCTCTAAATTACATTTTCAGTATGAAATATAATTATCAACAGATTTCATGTAGAAAAACCGGAAAGTTAGAAAGGACCATAATATTGGTTTAAATTCAAAACACAAAACGTAAATTTCAATGTCACATGAAATAATTATTTACACTAATATGCTTCTCTAATGTGTGATCATTTATAAAAATTATATATATTGAAAAAAACAAAATACAAAAAAAATACAAAAATCCTATTTTGTGCCTGTGTTGTGAATTTTTTGATGGATTTTTGAAAAGAAATAGCCCACCCTCAATACCGCTTTCAATGTATTTATACTCATGTATTAGAAAAAATAAATAATGACGTAAAACAGTATCAGTCGAAATATATCTAAATCTCTAAAGGATTCTGTTAAAATATTCCAAGGCATGCGGATCTCTAAACATAAGGTACATATTGATCAGCAAGCGATGGGAAAGGGGAGATCATCCCTTCAAACCATACACTTTATTATTTTCACGCTTAGCATGCTGCTGTATGTAATGTAGTCGAAAAGAAATCACGAAATCAAAACAAAGTTGCATGATATTTTATCACCAGCTCCTGTACATAGCTCACCTCACCACAGTAATTGGGAACACGAGTTTATACTGCATTAATACGAATGACCGAACTCCGTTCAAGAACAGAGATCTTTTGCCAACTAGCCACAATTCGAACGTTGTTTCAGGGGTTTACATCTCATCCTCGTCTGCGCTTTCTATTGAATTTGAGAACACAGCTTTGCGGCGTAACATTAAGCTACATTTCTCCCCATTCTGACATTACTCTATACTAGATCAATTTGCTGCAACATTGCATTTTCCAGTGTACGTGCACTCGGATGCCGGGGTAAATACGATCCCTCACTACGTCTTTACAGAAGTCTAGGTTCTTTCTTCCTTGAATGATTTTTCTCGTCTGTTTCGTAAGTTTGATTTTTATTTTTAAAATTATTTTCAAATCTGCACTAAGAAAGACTAGACATTAACTAACAAATACTGCATGTACATGTAGTTTACTTGCTTCCGCATCTGTCCAAAAATCCCTGTATCAACGTTTTGGAAACCCTCCCAGAAGCTCCCAGTTATCCAAAAGGAAGCACTGATTCAGTACATGTACCTTCCATGTACAAATAATATTCAAGGTTGTTGTTTTTGCGGTGTTTTGGAGGTGTTTGTGGTTTTTAGTGGAAAAAATCTTATAAAAGTCTTTTCTGCAAGAACACTGGACCAGGAAACTGAAATTTATATGGAAGCTTCCTGATATGAGATGAGATTCAACAGTTTGTTCAAATCATGACCCGGGGGTACAATGGGGCCACAATAGGGAATCAAAGTTTACATATGATTACACAGGGAAAATCTTTAAAGATCTTCTGATGAAGAACCACTGGCCAGGAAAGCTGAAAATTTATATGACAGCTTCCTGATATGGAGGAGTTCAAGTTTGTCAGAATCATGCCCGGAGGTGCGATGGGGCCCAATAGGGGATCAAAGTTTTACACATGATTATATAGGGAAATCTTAAAAAATGGTCTTTTTTCACAGACCCACTGGACAGGAAAGCTGAAAGTTTATGTTGAAAGCTTTCCCAATATAGTGGAAATTCAAGTTTGTACAAATCATGACCCCAGGGGATATTGGTTAGGCCACAATAGGGGACAAGTTTTACATTTGAAATATTGATTAAAAATCTTTCAGACCAAAATAAGCAACATTTACCTTAAAGCTTCCTGATATATGTAGTGCGTTAGGGCCAAGGTCATCTTACATTTGTGAGCGATGTGGGCCCATGGCGCCTCTTGTTTTGAAATTTGTCTTACTAACAGTTTTCTAATATCCCAAACATAAATGTTTAAAATAAACCAATTTATTGGAACATTTTTGTTGTAACACAACATAAAGGAATAGCTGAAAAATAAAGAAATAAAATTAAAGAAATCTAAATAATGCCATGTCCTAGAATATCGTGGTGGGGGGGGGGGGGGGGGGGGGGGGGGGGGGGGGGGGGGGGGGGGGTATTATCACGATATTAAGAAAAAATATCGTGATATATCACTATCAAAAGTTTTGCAATATTCCCAGTCCCTAATTTTGGCCCATTACCCAAAATCCCTATGTAGTTAATGGAATAAATTAATACTTCTCTCATAGTTGAGGCTCTTTTACATGCAGGGTAATTTTCACAATATAATATTTTCATAGGAGAGAACGGCCAATGTTAGCTCGTACATTAACAAGGGTATAAGAGGTGTGCTAAATAGTCTGATATTCGTTAAGATCTTAGTAAAGAAAGTCTTGAATGGCGGTATAGCATCGCAAAGACTACTTTCATTAACACACTAAATCATTTCCTAAAATACTATGTATAAATACCATGTGTTGATGCTCATTTTTGCCAGTAGCGATAATGTTTTAATTTTTAAAGATAAACTTGTTTCTTTGCAGACAACGCTCACAGCAATATATATCAAGGATAGTGTTCCTCCGTGATTCTCTTTGTGCTCAAAATACTACAATTTTATTTGAAAGATGAAAGCTGAGTAAGGTAGACAAACATGCAATGAAGGATGACAATCTCATTTTGTAACGAGATTGAAGAGAATATTTTTTGTACATGTGCTTTGACTTTTGAACTGATTCTGAATTTAACTGAAGACTTGCTGAATACAAATATTTTGATGATGTGTCTATTGATTCTGTAAAATAAAACAACTACTAGGTGTACTTTTGAATATTAATTAATCTGTATATAACTTAGCAGGTGTTCTGTTAAATTGTAACTAAGTTCAGTACTTACGATTAACATGGCTACAACCAGTTGGGGACTATCTTTCTCGTCTGTTGGTATCTATTGTTTTTATGTTTTCCTGTTCTATATTTAGATTACTACCAGAGGAGGAGTGTGGTGAGGAGGAGAGTGTAGAGAATTTCACTGAGAGGGTGAGGGGAAACATGGCAGAGTGTCTGAATGTCCCTCTGACCGAATACTCATGGTCAGACAAGCAGGACCTGGTCAAGCGACTCGAGGAAGAGGAAGCTAGAAAGAAGGATCAACAGAGTGAGAAAATCATTCCTTGTACTATGTGTGTGCAAATTCTGTAAATTATCCATAGATTGAATTGTCTGATTAATAATGAGATGTTATTTTTAATTTGCTTTAATATTACTCTGTGTAGATATAAACTATATTATTTTTGAAAACTATTTCACAATGAGGTAATCTCAATGCGAAAATTCAGTTCATGTGACAGTATTACTGCAGTCCTGTAGACTTGACACAAATGTAGTGGAATGTTTGGTTTTATATATATATATACTTGCAGAGGAGGATTAATGCTGGGATTGATTTTTTTTTTTCATTTTTGCACATCTGTTTTAAATCTAATACATGTCGCATGAAGAATTTGATACTAGATATGTGTACACCATAAGCTTTCAAGAAATATATGAATATATGAACCAATTTGAAATTAGCATGAGTACTTATTGTGTTGCCTGCTTGTGTTAGCAGAGGCGACACATAGGGATCACTATCTGTCGTCTTGCGGCATCGTCAGTGTCACAAGAATTTGTCACATTTTTCTCAGGATCCACACAGGCTAGCACAGAGCATCAATCTCCAATCTTCCACATGTCAACTCCTGTGTGACACAATCTTCTAATATTTTAACATTGGACAAATTTCATTCACATTTTTTTCAGGAACCACAGAGGCCAGCTTCCTGATGTTGGCAACAGAGCAGTTCAGTATGAAGAACTGTATTTGGGTAACACAGTGTCAAATCCTGCCGTATGTCAACTTTCCTGCTTTGACACAACTTAGAAATAATTTTAACATTGACAAAATTTCTGTCACTTTTTCTCAAGGAACCACAGCAGCCGCTTCCTGAATATTTGGCCGAGCCAGAGCTCATCCAGTATGAAGAACTGTTCGTGTAACGCAGTTGCGATATCTGCCGCATGTCAACTTCATGTTTTGACACAACTTAGAATATTTAACATAGACTTTCTGTCTTATTTTAAATAATAAAGTAATTTTTTAAAAGAAAAGAAGTAGGCAGACGACACATGTTTTCCCTGGAATACTTACCACTAAGTTTAAAGAAAAAGTCATATTCACTGGTAAATTGTAATGTTGTTCACAGAGTAGGCATATTCTGGCAGTAAATTATGTATACTGCATCACCTGGTTTAAAGATTAAATCCAAGTTATACTACACTTTGATAAACATGACTAAAATGCATATGACAAAACTTTTACTGGTTTATCATATTTGTGTAGGAAGTGCAAGACAAAGACCGACAGGAAACTCGGCCCCCCACAGAACGAGCTCTGACCCTGAGCTTCAGAGAATGATACAGCAGGTACAGGACGTGTTACCAGACATCCCAGCCGCAGTCATCCTGAAAGATCTAGGTATTGTGCTCATTTCAGACAAACAAATGTTAAAGATCTAGGTGTGGTGCTCTTTGTGTCCAGACAACTATCGTGTAATCTAGGATGTGTGGCTCCTTGTGTCAGACAAACTTCGTGTAATCTAGTGTGGTGCTCCTGTGTCGAGCAAACTCGATATCAGGATCTAGGTATGGGCTCCTATGTGCAGAACAAAACTCGTTGTAATCTAGGTGTGGGCTCCGTTTGTCGACAAATCGTGTAGATAGGTATTGTGTCCATTCGACAATCGGTTGATAGATCTAGTGTGGTGCTCCCTTGTAGTCTCAGACAAACTCGTCTTTTCTAGAATCTAGTGTGGGGCCTGCCTTGTTGGAAAAGAGACCTGTTCAGACAAACTCGTGTTTTTGTTAGAAATTTCTAGGGTTTGTGGTGCTCCTTCTTTTGATGTAAGGACAAACTCGTGTTAGTCGGGTTTGGTGCTCTATGTCAGAAAATAACAACTCGTGAGATCTAGGTGTGTGCTCCCTTGTGAAGGACAAGGTCAGACAAAAAAAACTCGTGTTAGATCTAGGTCTGTGGTTACTATGTGTCAGACAAACTCAGTGAGAATCTAGCGTTTTCTGGTTGGACTCCTTGTGTCAGACAAACTCGTGCTTAGACTA
>CAJDSM010109468.1:261-19038 GCA_903981925.1 Ostrea lurida
TTTGATTATAGTTCCCGCTGGTCATATTTATTACACGAGCAGGGAGGTAATACAAACGTATAGTACCCAAAATGGATGTGAGGATCCTCTAAGTCCCCGCGTTATTTTGTATAAAGCTCGCGGCGCGGTAAATTCGCACTGGCAGAAGGCACGTCATCTCTATCTTCTACTGCCAGAACTGAGCCGCAACCATAATTCCATGACGTATATCATGAACTTCTCGTGGTCCAACTCCATACGTTCACAGTGCCAACTGTGTGTACAAAATCATGAAGCGAGAGGAGGAGTTATAGGTGACACGACTGTTATGACTTGTGAAGTGACAGTGACGCCACAATGAGTAGCAAATAAGCTTTTTCGGACGGGCAAAAATGCTGTACATGATAAGTGGGATGTAAGACAAGTAGTAATATCATTCGTCGCCAAGATGAGTGTTGTCCAATTAAAATTACCTAGCGCAGTAATTCACCATCATTAGATGGAGAACAATAGATAAAGTAACTAACAACTGCCTGAGAAATGCCAGTTAACTATTGTATGCTTCAACCATCTGGTTGTTGTACAAGAAAACCAGAGAAGAAGTAAGTGTAGACAATAAGTTATCAACGGTGGTAATTAAAGGAAGAGAAAACGTTACTATAAAAAGATCGCACTGTAGTGGGCGTGTACACCAAGTAGACCGGGGACGCATACCCGGCAGTGACAAGGCCCAACAGCTCTGGCAGTACAGCCCAGGACCCCCGGTGAACTCGTATTCAACAAAGACTCAGAAGCTGCACTTAACCCAACACAAGGATGAGAGATGCAACCACAATACCGGCTGGTCTTTGTGGGTTGAGTACAAGAGAGTATGAGAACACTCGAGTCAATATATTTGGTCCTCTCTTCCCCAACATCAGAGACCACCATTATGGAACCTTGCAGTAGAATGTCTCTCGAAAATGCACGCTCACTGTTAGCACTCTCCGAAGCAATTATCGAAACAGAAAGATGAGGATTCTCACAGGATCACCTTTTGGCTGGGTTGTGTTTAAATACTTCAATTATTCGAAGAATCAGGATCAATTTGTAATGTAGTCCCATGACCTGGTGTGAGTGGCCGTTTGCCGTGATAAATTTGCGGAGTGTGGCAAACCACTTGATGTGTGCCACAGAAAAATACGATCCACCTGCCTCGCTGGCTCTAGCAGTGCTCAAACGAATGCCTCTTTATCTTTACAGCTGTCCGTTGGAGACGCGTAGACACTACTAACAGCTATGCAAAGGGACATATCCTTCAAAGAGAATAACTGTTCACAAACAAGTCTCCACTACCCTATCTCCCCAGAAGTTGGGGGCTGCGTGCCGCTGATTACAATGGCAGGTATGTGTAGATTACTTAAAGAACTCTAAGTAATAGCCTCTCTCTGTATGATAACACACTTAACACCCACAAAAATAGCTGTCAGAAATCTATCTCATAGACTTGCCATCGTGTCATTACCAATAGAACTGCATATGCAGGTTGTTGGCTCCTACACAGTCTCATATACACAAAAACTAGGGCCAGTCCTCACATGATCAGTTAAATTCAGTCTAAGCTTGTTTCATGATAACTGAGTATATGAGAATGGACATTGACAATTTTTTATAACGATGGGAGAGAAGCTCACTACGTAACATACTGGATCCAAAGTGCACAGGCGCTCAACACATGGCGATCACGTATGCATCGACAGAATAAATGATCCGCCTGTGTGCAATAGTAATCGTCAATCAAATACACGTCATGCTGCAAGGCCTATAATTGCACAAATGTTCGAAGCCTATGCAATGCAAATGCACGGGTCGGCCGGTGAAGCAGCACGCTGACGAATCAGCCTAGCGGGACACGGTCCACGTTCACGGTGATGTACCCCGCGTCCGGGTGGAGTCAAGCCCCGCCATATAAGCGGTGACAACCAGCAATAATACAACAGCGACAGAGAGGCAAAATACGGTGAGTCGTCCTTATGGTGAACCATCAAAAGAGCACAGGCCGGCAGTGTAGCGACAGGTGCGTGCAGGAGCACAGTAAGAGTGCCTGGGGAACGGCGGAATCGTGAGGTCAAGTCCGCGCGGACGTAGGACAGTGGGCTGGTCAAACCAAAGACGTCAAAAGAGGGAGTTGTGCTCCTGCCAACCCGTCGGCAGGAGAAACAAGGGCCATAGTCGGGCAATAGACCTTGAAAACAGAGCTCAGTGTCACACGGGGGACACAAGTGAAAACGTGATAGGGCGGAGAAAAGAGTACTGGGGAATGGCAGTGAGTCGGTGGCGACCAAGCTGGGTAACCAAAACATGGTCGTGGGACGTAAATTCATGGGAGGATAAAAAGTGAACGAGATAAATATGAAAAAAAGGAAAAGAAATAAGCTCCTCTCCTCCGTCCCCGTGTGGGTGGGGAGAGAATGATCTGTGTCGAATCCATAAAGAAGTCGTCAAATATTATCAACTACCAGAAGTACGTCCACACAACCAATTAAAGGTACCCAAACAGTGGGTCGCCGAAAAAAGTGAGTGCCACAGTATCGGCAAGCCAAACTAATCAAGTGAAAAATGGCAAGGCCGGTGCGTGAACACGAAGCTCGTGGTAAGGGCATACTGAAGACGTATGCCCCGTGCTAAATGCCGACGTGGCAAAGGAGCAACAACTACCTATTGACGTCGGAGGGACACAGCCATGCTACAGCAGACGAGCGAACGAACTGCACAAGATCCCAGGTACAAAGCAAACCTCGAACCCCTGGCTACGGCACGACCGCACCACGGCCTGGCGTCGAAATGGCACAAGAGGAAGCATGTCCACCGTAGGGCACAATAAGGTCGCGGGGATGAGATGACCGAAACGCTTAAGGACGCCGGGCGTGGGAAAACAATAAAACAAACGAGCGGGAAGCACACGGTGAAGTGACAGTGTCCAAGCGAAAGCGAAAAAGTCAAGGCGCTTACAACCGGAAGAAAAGTGGATGAGATAGGAAAGTGGACATGTGGAATATAGAAAAATGAGAAATGACGGTAGATGAGGAAAAATAATATGGCACACCAGGCGAACATGAGTCCGTAATGGAAATGAACCGGTGAATGAGACCCATGTGGGGAGAGCCGGAAACGGTGGATCCAGGAATGTAAAAGAAAGAGTGGAAAGCCTCTCAAAGGGATAACGTAGCACAATCAGTGAAGCAAAAACAGGAAATACTGATGGAGAGACGAAAGACTAAGGAAATAAGACAGAAAACAAGAAAGGCCATGGCAAAGGAGTCAAGGTGGGACTAGGAAGGGGTAAAACGTGCCTAAATAAGAGAAGCAAAAAAGGGACGGATATAGGTGACAAGCAAAAAAACAAGCAGAGACAAGATATGCGAAAGGGGGAGGGCGAACGAATGAGGGACAAAAACAAATAAAAAGCAACAATGACCACACCCACCCCCCCCCCCCCCGGTCCCGCCCACCTGCTGGTAAAAAAAACAGCTGGAAGTGGAGTAGAGTAGCAACGTATCAACCACGACGTGACATGAGGGGGTGAGGAACACAGGTATGGGCGGAAGGCATCAGACTGAACGCAGAGCGTGGGCTGAAGAAGAGTAGTGGATTCCACAAAGAAGAGACAGTGGACAGTCAGCACCACGCGGTGAAGGACAAGTCGCGAAACAGATGAGACAATGCAGTGGGCAAAACGTGGTTAAGAAAAGGGAAGTGAAGCAGAAGTGGTGAGATGCAAGGCACAGGCTAGATAATGGCCACATGAGAAAAACTGATGAAGCAATGTACGTAGCTGAGAGTGCCACGCAAGGATGAGCATAAAACAAGGTAAACAAGTGGATAACTAACGTACCGTAAACATGTCACCCAAAACGGACGGAGACAACACGACCCGACAAAAGCACAACAGCCAGGAAAAACATCCTGCCACCATCACACCCAACCAAACCCGAGCGAAACAAAAATAACACCCCCCAATCTAGACAAAAAACATACAAAGACAAACAAACTAGTCAACATAAATCAAAATAACAACCCATACAACCGGATCAAAAAAACAAAAAACAAACAACACGACCCCTGAACACCACCAGAATTCACAAAAACACCAACCTCACACCCCCCACCCATATTATCCGCGATATAAACACAAAAAAACCGAGGCACCCGAAAAATATCGCACCATCTTAGCTACGAATGATGGCCAACAATACAAATAAATCCGTTTTGTTAGAAAACACCTATGATTTGCCTAGCAACAACACATACTTCCTAGAAGAGCATATAAAGCGCTTATGACCTTGCGAGTATTCTTTAAAGATAACTATTTATTGTAAGTCATTGAGAGCCAGTCGTGAATCACCAACAATTACGATAAGGGATAACGTACCCTTACCTAATGGGCACAATAATATTCCGGAGTAGCGTATATAACCCCTTATTTCTTGTGTATAAGACCCTAACCATTTATTGAATTCATCTATAAGCCACGAACCTTTGCTTACAGAAACTTTTACGCGATAAAAAACGGCAAAAAAAAACTCATGCCCAGCGTCACATTTCAAACCATATACATCATATAGTACATAGATAGTCGAATAGTCGTTAGTCATATTAACAATCATAAAATTTCTCGAGCAAAATCTAATTGATCCAGTGATTACTATATACAATCTCGAGTATAGTAATTCCTCTGGTGAAAAATGCATATTGGAAATTGAAGTATACATAATCACATAATGACCTCGAATAACAACTCTAAACCAAGCAGTCACGTGCGCGAACTAGACGTATCCTCATCACCCAACGGTAACAAACTCATCTCCACATCACTGACTCTCTTCGAGAGTCTGCTATATCGTAATAGAGAGTGTAGAAGATAAATACATAGAAAAAAACAATAGAATGTAAAAAAATAATAATAAATTCTTGAAGACCTAAATCCTGAATTTTATTTACCTTCTTTAATAGTGTATGAAGAATTCAAAAAGTTAATATTATCCAACAATGGCACTTAGTAAATTTGTACCACATACAAAGATAGAGCTACAAACGGACTGTGTATTTTCGGCTCTTCCGTTTATATTATAACGCATCACTAGTTGCAAACATACTGGCACCAAGCAGTGCGCAACTTAAACCCAGAAATTGTTTTAAGTTAAAAAAGGGATAGTGGATCTTAGATAGTCATCGCATTATAAAAACACATGAATAATAGAGCATTAAAAATTCAAACGAGATGTGTTCGAAATGATAAGTAAATATCAGCATGTGATCATCTTGATATGTTGCCGATTGTCCAGCGATCAGATAGAATACAGTAATGATACAGCACGCTTGTCGTTGCCAACAAAGTTATTACAACTTACCCGTCGCTAACAACGCGCCGCGGGTAATTCAAAATTATGTTGCGCTGACGCACCCCGAGCCAGGTGCTGTTAACCACCGACTACATCCAAACAATAAGAATTCAATGCTTAATTGATAATATCCCGAAGGTAACCTCAGAATAAAAAGGACTATCCACTAGAAATCCTGACATTATCATCTGCCTCTCATACTCTGGAATATTTATATAACCTATACACATTTGAACTTCTAAACTCGAGGCACGGTGACTAGACACACCAACACACTATCTAAATTAATGTAATAAGTCGTTGATGACTTCTAACTTTGACAATATCGACCAAACTATATACCTACCTGTTCTATGCTATGTTCAACGGATCCACGTATCACCACCACTACACGCGACATCCTATATGTGCGTGAATTAAAATCTCGACCAGTGATACGTCTACGCAAACAGAAGCCTTATCGTCTCTAGACGATAACCCCTCCGACCGGGAGCTTTTGTAAAGCGATCCGGCCAACTACTACCACAATTAAGAGTTGACTTGCTGGCAGAGAAGTTATATGAACGAAATCTCGCTTCTTTAACGCATTATTCAAGTTTCGTCAAAGTTCTACACGGTCCGCTATAATGATCCTAATAGTTTCGATATACCATATATTACTCAAGACTAAGTCTATAATGTCCTGACTGCATTTGGTTTCATTACTCTTTGTTTAGGGACTGTCATTTTCCTACTAGATTTGGACTACGGGTAATCCTTTTACTTATTTCGACTAAGGCTTCACGCGGGTGCAAAATGCGCTCACCGGCCAGCATGAGCGCGGATCATAGCCTTCACTTCCTCCATGGCACCTGATCCGTACCTTCGCTTTTTGTCTGGTAGGTCCCAGGAGTTTGCCACTACACCTTCATAGAGTTAATTGGCTTATTCTGTTTGGACTTCATCGTATCCATTAAGTCCAGTAATCTAGAAATAGACAAATCTACATCACTACACAATTTTACACTTCCACATCGAAACTCCCGTTGTTAGTTGAACTAGAGAAATTCTATAAAACAGAACAGTAAACATTACACTGATAACCTCCAAAATAATAATAACCATATACAATAACATTAATCGACCAGTGACAATAGGGCAAATACTCTTACAGAACCCCGAATCACAAAACGAGAAAAAGAGAGATAGAGGTCCGTATCCTAGATGTGCCTAAATGAGCGAAGCTCCCGGAGCGATACCTCTGCCTGGAACACACACCGCATACACACACACCCAGCCCGCATGAGAAAACCACGATCCTCCCTAATTAGTCGAAATTAAAGTAAAAGGGTGACATCAATCTACCCGTTAAGTCCTAACATGAACCTAAAAAGTACATAGCTGGAAAAACCTTATGACGAGCGCATCTAAGACAAAGTAGCTAATGCACAACGCATCCAAGTCAACATATATTGACTCTCGCTCGATGATTTAGTAATCGCCAAACAAGCTCATTGTCTATTAGCTATCCCGATAGAGGCAAACTTTGCGACGACCGAATGATGACTTTAACCAACACGAAGAATTCGTCTCTTAACCCATGCCACGCACATCAAAACCTCTTTTTGTGTAGTAGTGGCCTCAGCTTTAACAAAGGTCCCCTTCCATAACCCGCATAGCATGGCTCACTTGCGTTAAGTCGAAATACAAACTCACCGACAATAATTTACACACCCATTAAAGCACCGGTCATCACCGTTGGAAACGACTATATTACCTCACACTCCGAAAAAAGAAAGAAGTTGTGGACGTATTCTGACAAGAATGTTACCCAAAGTCATCACGCTATATCATATAATCGTAAGTATGAGTCAGTACTGCCCATTTATGAGTCAACCAAATAGATTAGCATAAAAACAAAAAAAAAAAAATACCAATCCATAGAAGAGTCAGATCAGTCAATTTCTGTTTGAGTGTCCTTTATATCGAAGTTCTTACGGGAAGCCCTACTTATCAAGATTAAGCATCTGAAATTTTACACTTATATATTGTGAGGTATAGTCGGTCCCATGTCCACTCAATAAAAACAGTCACTAGACCGGTAAGAACTCTAACAAATGAATGACGACGCCTGTTAGCGACTGGAATCAATTGATGAAAAATTTGTATAAAGAGCCGAACCACACTGGTGCTCTGTACAAAACAACAAACCTTACCATACGCAGACTCTCAGACGACAATGCCCACAAACGGCCAATAACTACTCCCCAAATAGCATCGCATGATCTTACATAAATATACCTTAAATTCTATTACTTGCTGATCAAAATGATATTACCCGATTCTAACTCATCCTTAAATTAAAAACTTCTTGCTGACTGGTTCAGAACTCTTAACAGGGGTGTGCTGTAAAGTAAAAATTCGGAGATGACAGCAAGCAACACCAGTAGCCTGTGTGCCGATTCCCCAACTACTATTCGAAAATGCAAAGTAGATAAGGAGAATCTGAGCCTAATCATATTGAGGACTACTCTATTGAAGAGATATAGACAACAATCTTCATTCAATATTTCATTCTGCACGTTCAAGGTAAAGTCATCAGCTACTATATACCTGATATTAGTACTCTAAATATAAAGATAGGAAAAAAACAATCTCTAAAAAATTTATACTGTGGTAAACAAATCAACAAAAATTTGGGAATATAGTTTACTAGTATACTTAAATTCTAAGTGAAATACCAATAAAGTTTTTCATTTTACATTTCATGTATCCTCTTCAAATACATAATTATACTACACAATAACATACTAGTGACCAAGACAACCTACCTGATAAAGATACCAACCTCTCTCTTGAACATACAGATATTCACCAGTATAAGAAAATGAATAATAGAAACATAACTATCTCAACAATCTGAGCTACGAGTAGTAGTGTGCTATATGATTGGAATTATGGAATGTGACAGTTTCCTCTTCATCTTCCGAAAATGGGACATAATACATAACCCGGATTGAGGAAGTTCACGAGAGTCACACAAAGAAAATACAATGACATGTAAAATGACTATGTTAAAACTGGACAAATGAGAAATTGTCAAACATAAGTAATCAAAAATCTCGATATACATAAACACACAGACTAATCAATATCAAATCGTACACTACATGATGTGAAGAGATTGAAGGAACCAGTGTGAAGTCAGGAACTTTTGCTCGCGTCTCAATATTATAACTAATTCAACATGTGTGGTAACAGATGATATCATGTTACAGATATACTGCTCGCTCCACTTAGAACCCTTAAACATTACACTAAATAATATATCACGAGAGATCCATTAATGCCAAATAAGAGGACCAAAGCGACATCAAAAAATTATTAGTGACCCAGAGCGCAAAATACCTCCGAGAGAGAATTAGTGAAGGAAGCCTATGGTCTCACAATACTACAAAAATGTCTTCCATGATACAAAAAGAAATCAAATCCCAGCATTGCTTTGCAAACAACTCAATCCTCTCTCCTATCCAGCCAACAAATAAAGGATAACTTAGTGTGCGTCCAATAGGACAAGTCGAGTGAGTGTGCATTCTCTAACACAAAATCTCCTAGATCTCTGTGATCACAATCGTACTAGTCAAACACTTACAGTATTTACGACAGGTGTGTATCCCACGTATTAATCGCTGTTACACGATAAAACGATCTAGCAATAAATATCTACATTTCTCGAGAGAAAAAAAATCAACTCTCTCGATTTTAAAGTTAAAATCAGTGTAAGAGATACATCGTTGAGAGATAGATCCATAACACGTCGCTAGAAGTGCAGGCCACAAAATCAATACCACTAGACCATATCTGAGGCCAAAGTACATTCTCATGAGAAACTAAGTTAACTTCACGGTGAAATAATAATCTCTGCCATTCAATCGCAAAAAAAGCTCTTTCATCCGAATTTACAAAAGAAAAATCCATTCAACAGCCCTCATAACCTCTGAACATCCAACTGTATATCCCTTGGAAAAATAGCTCATTAGTCGGACCCAAGATAATCTCAACAATAAGGATAGACAAACTCTCCCTTTTCGATACGGTTCAAGTCACGTTTAGTGTCCACAAGTAAATTAACGCTAGAGCAGACATAGAAGCACACTACCAGCTCCAGTCATTCTGGATGCACCCACATCGAAAACAATGAGCATAACATATATGAATTGTCACCCACACGGGGTATCTTTATCGAGCGTCACATCTCTCTCTCCGCGAGTGCCGTCCAGAACTAGAAGGTATGGATATATTTCTACCACTTTGACTATCTCGTCAGAACTTTCTTCCCGGTACTCATCCTGTTGCAAAAGTCCTAATTACACCAATTCAGAACTCAACAGGTGAATTATTGTGGAAGGAATATTCACTCTTTGAGCGTGTCTGACATCTGTCTATATGAGAGTGATAAAGTAAATGGATTACATCTATGAGAAAGTATTTAGAAAGTACCTACTAGAATACTTAACAGTTAAATCAGTACTAAAATTAATTATGCAAATTCTAGTCAACATATTTAACAAACTAAAACCGACCAAGTACTGATCCCACAGTTACAAGCATATACAAGACACCTCTCGCATATCCAAGTACAAAAGCAACTATCGATTATGCATATAGTCTATGATATATACTCATGTACCAACAATACTCTCAGGTGTGTATCTGATAACAAGAGCGTATGAGTGATAGAAATAAAATTAGTTACTGCAGCCAATTTTCGCCACTCAAATAACATAAAAATGCTCGCCCTAACGGGAAATCATCTATTAAAATACTCCCAACCAGATATACTCGGTTCAACCACGTAAATCCTATCTCGAGACAACCAGGATATAAGGACTCTCCCTCGGCATGCCTCCTTCAGAACCATTTTGTCCAGCGTAGTCAGACGATAGCATCCTGATTCTTTCCTACTTCATGTATCGTCATCACCACCCACCTCCGTTATGTAGGCGCCCAGTTATAAAAAATAGCACGAAGAAGTTCTTCGGAATTTAAGGACGCCGTTTTTCAAAATATAGGGAACCCTTCAACGATTCCTCCACCATTATATGGAACTCTAATTATAGTCCCAACTCGGGTAAACATAACTAAATGCACCAGTAACGGGGACATTAGATAATCAAAACAAAAATCCGAGCAAACAGGAGAATCATAGTAGACAACGGTTGAGATGCGAGAGTCACTCGTGCCATAATACGAGCCCTTTCCTTAACTATCTAACGCCACCACTGCCGAACGCTCTGATCTTGCTCAACATGTGAACATAACTTGGGATGCAATATGCTGCAGAAATATATATCTATCATGAAACTCAATTAAGCTTGTAATCAATCTTCTATATGATCACCATAAGAATACAGATGTCTGATAATAGGACCAAATGAGCTACGACACGCCTGGTACATCAAACCAGAGTGTTTCCCGGCGACAACTATATGGTGCGCTAAGGATAAGCGGATCTGAGTAGTGTACAAACACGCAACTACCGTGGATGGCCACACAGCCCCACGACCCTGGTTTCGTTGAAAACAGGTCCTAAGTAGAAAAACATGGACAAAACATCGGAACTCCATGGATCAACGATCTCAGACTGTTGGCAGCCCTACCGCCTGCCTACGAGCTGAAAGCATAGAGGACAACACGGAACACACTCTGGACACACCAGATGTACAAGGGAAACATATCAAGGTAAGCAAGAGAGAGGAACTGAACCAAACACTCTGAACACACACAAGGGATGTTTAGAAGGACAAACAGTGTTACCATCTGAGGAGAACATGGATCAAACACACGTGAGACAAACTAGGACACAACACCAGAATCATTGTCGGGAACAAAGGCGTGCAGGAGGCAATAATAGTCCGCGAGAAACAAAAAACACACGAAACACAATTCGAGAGCACACAACCAACGATGGATCCGACAAGAGCGTAAAACAGGAGAGTTGCTTAGTGATGGTGACCTAGAGCACAAAACAAACGCACAAACACATATGCGCTAGGCATCACGATCCCAATGTACCGCATGTGGGAACAATATCAATTTGCAGGAGCGTGACAACTGAGACTAAACAACACACGGCGCTGAACGCCCCCACACCAGTACTATTGGGGCAACACAGTGTGCTAACGATCAGGAACCGTGCGAAGTACCAACACCGGGCACCCAGAAACGCACTACCTAAGAATACGTGCGCCATCCAAGCCACAGAGTGTTCCCGCCTCTCTAGGTGCGACGAAAACTGGTGCACGAGTAACCACGGGAACCCCTATGGACGACATTGACCTATATGATGACTGGCATAGCATCAACATCACGCCGATCTTGCACACCGAAGTCGAAACACTCTATAGCCACAAAAACAACATGTGGGCGTCCATTAGTGTGACACGGAAAAAATACACACATGCCAACGCGTAGATAAGGTCAACAAACAGAGCTAAGTGTTAAATCGTATCCAAAAATAGCTTCACTAAGGACAACATCATTAGTTGGTAAGACACGGCCCCGGCGTAGCCACCTTGAGAACAAAGTCCACTGTCAGTTGAACAACAAGCTATCCAAATTGAACCAATAGTCGTTAGATACGAGACAATACTAATTAACCCAATAATATCACACGATAAACCGAGTGTATATAACCAAATTATCCCCTACCATGCTATAACATACGAAAATCTCGACAAAAACCGGAGACCAGCGAATTAGGTACAATCAGTGCGCCATATGTTGAGCGATGTTTTCTCAATCACTCTAACTCGTTAACCTCTTCTGCGTAATCACCCCGAGACCCACGAAACAGATAAGAAATGCTTAGCTCGAATAGAGGTGAGTTACCGTTATCAAAGAATTCTAAAAGAGTCTTACGAAGATAGAGAAAGGTGACTTACGACCGGGTGTCGATCATTGTTACATGACATTGACTCCCGTCTAGACGCGACAAACTAAAATGTTCGCCACGTCCATTTCCTCTCATAAATCGACCGAGGGTCATAGACCGTATCAATTACATGGAGCAGAAAACGCATACTAACCACGAACATTACCAAAAATCACTATATGACCAAGTGTGAGATCAAAACTCCAACACCTTGAGTCTCATCGTCGGGGATGTTGCTGTCCAATCTACCCCTTGATGCTAACAACCTCCGGCCACTATAGTAATCATAAGAAAACGCCACATCTGGTGACACTGCCACTTTCTCATCATTCTTTCTCCTTAAATTGCATTCTTGCTTCGATTACAGTCAACGACCCCAGACGGTAAGGTTTTGACTCCCACTATCAATTAGGTAGATTCACATACTGTATGTCTAGCGTCCTATGAGGAGGTCTGCTTCAACAGGACCAAGTGAGATAGCACTACAACACAGTGACCGGACGAAGCACTTACCAGGGATTCTAAAAACTTCTCTGACGCACACCAATTCTCCAAAGCAGGCCATCTCTCTAACGAAAATAGTAACAAAGACAGCAAAAATATAGTCATGGGCTGACCCATAAATCCCCTGCTGAACTGCAAGACATAGATTAAGTGAAACTGGCCACCGGTGATATGGAAGCTACGGCCAGCCATTGGAATCGCATTACACACCATAATCATATAACTTATCCGGACATAGAAATTAGTTACTCAAACATATCAATCCTAAAACCCCGAAGAATCCAATATCTTAAGTGACAAAATGTGCCATAGATCAGCCCAAACCCAATTATTGGAAAAAAAAACAGGAATCTATGAAAGTTGATGCTTCCAATATTTCACTACGAGAGAGTATAAAATAGCATCAATTGAATAGCAACTGAAACCACTAAACATGTAATGCATACATGATTGAACGTACCATAAGTCAGACATTTGATACTAAGAATTTATATGAATCTCTGACTACCTGAGATGAGAAGAAGAACGTAAGGAAGAGAAGAGAGAGAGAGACGAAGAGAAGAGAGAGAGACTGAAGATATAAGTAATCAAAAGTGCATACGATGAAGGCGACAAAAGCAGAGATGAATATGAAAATAGTGATGAGAGAGAAAAGAAGAAGTAGAGCTGCCGAAAATATCTACTACACATCATGTAGTTTACCATCTCTAATATAATTTACTACCACAAGTTCAGTGTTTTGTTTTCTTTAATACAATGTATTGAGATTGTCAACGTTCGACGTAATCCTGAATTTTTTGAAAAGGAAAATTGGTTTCATGCGAATATGCGAACGAAAACGTCTTCAAACATTTACATCTTATGTGTTTACTTTTCATTGACAGTACTTTGGTCGGCAAATAGAGTGGACAAAACCCTCAAATAGCTTAACAGCCAGTAAACACCGTATAGTAAAAGCCAGCCTATTCCTACCCTTACCAATGTACGTGTCATTTAAACCTCTAATACCAGACCTTATGCCACTTGCTAATCCCAGTCTCCTTGCTACTCAGATTGCGCGTCAAACTACAGCGACAATTACATTGATACATAATTAACGGATAATAGTGTGTACACTGTATAGCACTAGTCAAAATATTTAGACTAGCATAGAAAATATATTCTCTCTGAGCATGCCATATGTCGTTGGCAGTATTATACCATCGATTTTCTGGTTGACCACTAAAACCATCAGTGGTAAGTGTAAGTTATACTAATCAAGTAGAGACAATGTCATCCACCGGTGACCTGTAAGACATGAAGAATAATACACCCAAGTAGGTATATAATACAAAGCTGTGAATATACCACAACATGTTTAACAAAATTAAACATTTGATGTATTCAAGTATGCGAGTGTGGTGCGTTCGTTTGGAGTCCAATCTGATTAAAAGGTGGAAACTTAGTATTGGTAACTTCGTTTACACAAAGTGTGAATGAGCTATTGATTGTCGCCTGTACGTACTTCATCCTAGTCAGTTATAGTGAAAGAGTATCTCGGGGTAGCTGCATCTCTGATCGAATTAATATCACAATTCTCTTGTTATGCATCAAAAAATCCCGGTGGTATGTATCAGTCTATCATTCACGCAATCTTTCATGTGAAACATTCACAACCTAATAAATAGTTTGAATGCATACAGCGTGTGTGCTGAGGTGTGAATAGTGATATTTATAGGTTATTGTGACAATTCCATCCACTGCGTTCCATGCCTCGTATAACAATAATGCCCAATACGCTTGTTATATATAATAAAGTAATTCACCTATCGCGATGACACAAAGTAGTGATATTTGCACATTTATATACTCCAGAATTTCTCTTACGTGAGTGAAGTGAAATACATAATTAATTCCCACAAGTGCTGGTCTAACTATGTATTCTAGCATAGTCTACGTAACACTCTTACCTCATATTGCGAACTGTTCAGTAATACAAACAAATCTAACTGTATGATTACTCTCTATTGCATCATAATAGTTTCCATTGTTTTTCAAATATCGGTTTATCTCCACCTTATATGTCTAATACCCCAGTTTCAAAATTGACTATCTTTCAGAACGTAGTTCACACCAATGTCATACATAAAAACAGTGACCTCTCAGTGCATTCGCGCATGTTGAAACACCCTCATCTATGCTTTTATGATTTAAAATCGTAAATACCATTTCAGATTTCAACAGAGTCTATTCAAAAAAATCAGAGAAATGAGTTCTCATCTTATATATTCAGTATAAGGTAAATTCATACGAATATTAAATACATTCAATCTCAATTAATATGTCAATAAGTCATTATTATACAAGACAATTGATGTTCTCCCCTGATTATGATAAAATTCTAATTTTTAAACAATAAACTATTTACATCATCAGTTTTTAATCAACTACGTCATTAATACTAATTACTATAATTAAGTCAATGTATATTGAAGTCATAACTCCAAAAGGGCATTATCCTAAGAAACCGAAAAAACATGCAGACTTTTTATTATTTTGTTTCATAGAATTTTGTAAAAAGATAGTTTATAAGTACATTGCCAAAAAATCTTGAAAAAATATGTAATCTTTCGGGCCATTGTCGTTGGGCGGTCTGTTGGTGTTCCTGTAGCGCGTGTTTGTACCCCCCGTTGGCGGACTTGTTTCTGTTGTTCATACGGGTCGGAGGTTTGTTCGGAGGACGTTACGATTGAGCGGGAGCTGCAGTGTTCTTTAGCGTTACTTACAGTAGAGTATATAGATGATTTCATGTCATTTGACGATCGTGGTTTTCATGTTGTGTCCGTTTGTTGCCTGAGTCTCGTCTGCACATAAAATAATCAAACAGATATTTTTTCATGAAGTTTTAGAGTTAGAAATTGTTATCTATGAAAAATTATTGAGAAAAAATGTAAATTATACCTCTAAGTACAGTAGTTTCTGAATTTTAAAAAAAAAGTTTCCACAAGGAATTAAAATAAGTTTCATGCATTTAAATGAATTGTATACCTTTTCATGTAAAATACTCGAATCTGATTGTATAGGAACAGTCGACAAAAACATACTGGTTTCCCTCTGAGAATTAAAAAAACACCCTCCAGGTGTTAGTATCTAGAAACGGGAAACATTACTTGACGACGGGTAACAATCTGAAAAATTGTTTACAGGTCAAATTTATGCGCGTACTTTTCGCCGTAGATTGTAGACAAACCGTCGTGAGTGTTTGTAAACGTGATACCAGCATGCGATGTACGAAAACATCGCATTGACAGGATCAAAGTCAACAGGACGAAACGGTTGTATTTTTTATAACATCAGTATAACAAAATAAAATATTGCATGTAGTTGAAGGCTACGCCTCGGTTGACAATGTTTTTCTCGGGTTGAAAATTAAATTTTCACTTTTACCCTCGGTGGACACATGTTTTTCTCGGGTTGAAAAATGTTCACGTTACCCCAACTAACATGCAAATTTACTATAAGGTAAGACATACTGAAAAAACTATCTATAATTCAGACATATGTGTCCATCATTTCTGTTTAATGCATGCATAAAGACATACCCTCATGTTGCACATTTTTGTGTTGCACTCGACAGAGTTTACATGCAACAACTACATGACAATTATGTGATATTGATATAGGAATCTATTACTATCGATTAAAATCACATATTGAAGGACTTTGTCTACAATTCTAGACCGAATTATATATTTTTCTATTTAGCGATAAACATTCTCCTTTCATTAAGCGATTGGCGTATGAGAACTTTTAAAGCGGGCCAACTACTAACAAAAAGTTGATGTTGCAGGGTTATAACGAATCTGTTTAAAGTCATCATTCGCAATTCTACGATCGCTAATAACGACCTTGTTTGCGATTACAAAGTTATCAAAATTGTTGTCTGGGGTTTCAACAGTCACGTTTAAAGGCAGCATTTCGTAAATTCTATGGTCGATATAACAATTTAGTTACCAATATGACCTATCATTGAGTCAAATGCTGTCTGATGTGTTCATAGCCATTGTTAAGCCGTTTTCACACACTGATTTGACTGCGGACTGTCCGTTTACTGATCGATACTATGGGCTCACGGCGGGTGTGACCGGTCAACAGGGGATGCTTACTCCTCCTAGGCACCTGATCCCATCTCTGTGTGTCCAGGGTCCGTGATTGCCCAACTCTTGTTTTTGTATTCATTTAGGACTAACGAGATTGATCACTGTTTCGTTATCTTTGCCTTTACATGTTGACTAGTTTGTTTGATACCCTGTAAACTGTAATTTTTGTACTAGAATTGACGACGGGTAACCCCGATTATTTTGTTTCGACTACGGGCTTACGGCGGTGTGACTGGTCAGCAGAGGATGTTACTCCTCCATGGCACCTGATCCTGCATTCGCTTTGTCGGAGGTCCGTGTTGCCCTCCACTCGATTTTGTAGATATGTTTTTAGACTATGATTACGTTTATACATTGGTTTTACTTCAGCCAATTAATGCTAAATAATCTTGCCGTACCGCAGAAAATCTAGATAGTAATTGATTACATACTTTTTCTCAAAGTGCTTGCATTATTATAGCAAACATGTGACAAATTGAAATAATAAAACTTCCTGATTAATTTCAATTCTTCTTAAACCGTTTTGCATAGAAATAAATGTCATTATTTTATGTGTTTAAAAAGAGATAAATGTACAATCTCAAGAGTTGTGCTGAACTGTCAATGTTATATACTCTTGTGGCTCATACCTCTTCATTACAAGCCCAAACAGCTCTGCAGTTACGTCCTGATGACCCCTTTTCAGAAACATAACGTGTCACTAACAACACCTCATAGTCAACACGTCGTGGTTGATACGTTGATACTCTATTAAAACTTAAAAAACAACACAAGGCTGTATTTTACCAGAGCATGGGCGAGGGACCGGGGGGGGGGTGTGTGGTCATTGTGCCTGTTTTTAATTTGTTTGTCACAATATTCAGAAATTCGCCCTCCCCCTATTCGAAATTATCTTGTATCTGCCTTGTTTATTTTGCTTGTCACATAATATAAAAGTCCCCCCCCCCATTTTTTTGCTTCTCACATTATTTAGAAGTTTACCCCACATTCCAAAATAGTCCAACACCTATGACTCACTTTGACACCAATGAGCATTTTATGTTTTTATGTCATTCAATTTAATTAGTCTTCGTCTATCAGATCAGTATTTCCTGTCTCTGATTAAACTGATGTATGCTAAAGATTATAACTATTAGAGAGCTTTCACTATTCTTTAACATTACTGGATCCAAAGTTTCACAGGCTCTCAACACATGGGTCTATTCACGTTATTTTCATCTACAGGAATAAATGTATCGCCTGGTGTGCAATATGTAATTTCTCAATCATAATACACGTCATTTCTCAATTTTTCTTATAATTCACAAATGTCTAATTTCCTATCAATCAAATTCCGGTTGTAGCAGCACATCTGACTATTAATTCAGCCTTTAGCTTGGACACTGTCCACTTCACGTGTGATACCGCGTCCGTTTGTTTTATTGTTTTCAAGCCCCGCGTCAATTATAAGCGTTTACGTAACCATCAATAATACACCAGCGACATATATTGTGCAAAATACGGTGGATGCTTCCTATTGTGAACATTTCAAAAGAGCACAGGCCGTGCAGTAGCCTTTGCAACTGGGATATCGTGAGTTCAAGTTCCGCTCGTACTGATGTAGCATGGCTGTGTCAAACCTAAGACGTCAAAATAGGTAGTTGTTGCTCCTTTGCAACGCTCGGCATTTAGAAACAAGGGCCATAGTCTTTCGATATGACCTTAAAACAGAGCTTCAGTGTCACGACAGGCCTTGGACACAATTTTTTAAACTTGATTGTTGGCTGTGATAAGATACTGTGGAATTCATTTTAATTCAAAACTTTATTGGTTCGTGTGGACGTAAATTCATGGGTAGTTGATAAATAATTTGAACGATATA